>CAIGRL010139632.1:0-18652 GCA_903798325.1 Fraxinus xanthoxyloides
CCTGATACTCTCAATAATTTGTAAATACCTAATGGAATTCTCCCAAACCTAGGGGCGTTTTTGTAGTTCTCTAAAAGTTGGGGGTCTATTTCATTGCACTTTTCACGAACTACACGCAGGCACAGGAGCCCACGTCTCGCACAAATCCTCTTGTCACTTTCTTCATAATTTTTAAGTTCTCTGACTCTAAATTCTGTTTTTTGAGCATTTTCATTCGAAATCTAATTTCCAAAATTAGGGCACAAAAGAATCAATCGGCGATTAATGCTGAAAACTTCGTTAAAGATGTAGTCAGAGGGCATTAAAGGAGTAATTTAGTTGTAATTTGAGGCAAATTGAGTATATTTATTATTAACTTTACGATCGTGTTAGGGTCTTATTTCGCATGAAGGGTCCGCTAGATCGAACGAAGGTGGTGCTGCGGCACTTGCCGCCCACGATCTCTCAGTCGGCGCTAACTGAGCACGTCGATTCCCGCTTCTCTGGTCGCTACCGTTGGCTCTCCTTTCATCCTGGCAAGACCAGGTTAGGATTACATTTATTTATGTCTACATCGTGCGTGTGTTTTGAGTATAGACGCATTTATTAATTTATTTTGATGATTTGATTTCTCTTTTTGCTTTTACATGGTTTCAATTTTGAAGTAATTTTTCCCGACAAACGCTCTCCTTTCTGTGACTGTGAGAGGGATGTTTGAGTTAAATGGAATCGAGGTGGGGAATTTATTAGATGTACAATATCTGTGAATTGTGGAGGCGGGTGAGCGTTTAGGTATTTGATTGAAGGGTTGTTGTTTAGCTAAGTTGTTCTTATTTTTCCTCCAGAGATGGTTCCCTCTAAGTAGAAGTATTTTATTGACTGCTACCCTGGCATGCTCTGTTGACAAATACTTGAGAAAAAGATATAAAAGTTTGCTGGAAGTGATCAGTGCAATATTTATTGTCCTGGTAATGTGTGGCTGAAGGCAGACTCCCCATTCATTAGAAGATCACCAAGATTTTGTGATTCGCCGCCGAATTGACGGGGTGGCAGAGTCGTGGCAACGCTTCTTTCTTCCATATTTTGAAACTTAGCTCCATGTTTGGGGAAGTGATGAAAAAGTTGAAATATAGATTTATTTCACTGTACGTGGGAAGAAAGAGTGAAATTGTTTATGTTAATCCCCATACTTTTCTCGATCTATCTGAGGGATTGATGTTTGTTTCTTACTGATGCATATATACTTTTGTCCAATGGAAAAAATAATTTTTTTATATGGACATATTTTGGTTCAGATAGGTGCTTCTCTGTGGGTTTTATTCCTTTTTCTCGGAAATAAGATGCTATGACAAAAAGTATTTGCAATTGTCCCATAATTACTAGGAGAATCACCATTCCCATCACAGTAAATCCTTTTGAATTTAAGGATCTGTTCCTTACATTTGGATGCATGTTTTGAGTAAGCCATTATGAGTTCTAGGACCTTTTGGAAATGGTAAAGGTTTCTTCCACTCATTCTAGGTAGAGATAGAGTTATCAGATTTGGATTTTACTTTGATCGATCAGAGCATTTTTTGTGGCATACATGGTGCCTTTTTCTATATTTATGCTCCCTGTTATACAAAATAGATAGTTTCTAATTTTTTGGAGGACTGGTGCGGTGGAAAATGGCAAGAAGCAAATGTAATACTGCCAGAATTCCATAATACATTTTGTTTTTCGTCTGCTGTCATTTACACGTCAGGATTATCCTTTTCTTTTAAATTGAATTTTTAAACATCCAAGGCATCCAAGGCATCTTGGGAAGTTCTATCATTTGCATTTTAAATCTTTTTCATATATTTTTTTGGTGTTTAATAGCATGTTATGAAAAAGAACTAAAGAAGGCCAATTTAAGTAATTAAAAGACGAGCCAGTCATATCATAGATGCATCATTTCTTTCTGTAGTTACTATAGACCTCATATTCTTACCATGTTTAAGATGTTAACCAGAACTATATGATGTCACATTGACTGCATAAATGGCTTAGGTGTCATGCAATTTTGGTACTGGTTGAGTGAGATGTATCTTTGCTAGATATGTAGGCTCAGCCAAAATGATGTTTCACCGATATGTTCACAATTATACAACGTAAGTGCTTTACAAAGGTGATGTTACCCTTTCCACTCTGCCCGCCATTCATCCCTCATCTTCTTTTGCAGCCAGAAGCATCTATTCTATTCTAGAGCCTACATCGACTTTAATAGACCAGAGGATGTTGTCGAGTTTGCAGAGTATTTTGATGGACATGTCTTCGTCAATGAGAAAGGTAACGTTGAAGACATTCTTGAGATTGATCCATGACGTGACTTGATGTCCGGTAGAAAGTTATATAATTCCTTGCTATTTAATTGCATTTTTCTACTTTATATGGTAGCTAAGGTTCTGTCCTTCCATATTTCAAAATAAAATTTTATTTCTGTATTACGAGAAAACCTACTTTTATAATTTTATAGTGATGCACTTAAGTTTTGAAAATTTGTTTTCTAAATGGGATTTTTCTCTCTTACTTGTCTCTTCCAGGTACTCAGATTAAAACAATTGTTGAGTATGCTCCTTCACAGCGTGTTCCAAAGCAGTGGTCTAAAATGGATGGGCGCGAAGGGAGCATATTGAAAGGTGTTTAACTTCTGTGCTGATTGCATGTGGTTTCCATGCCATTACTTGTTTGTTTGGAATCATGGTTGATTTGTTGATATATATGTAGATCCTGAATACCAGGAGTTCGTTGAATTTCTTGCTAAGCCTGTTGAGAATCTTCCCAGTGCAGAGATACAGTTGGAGAGGAAGGAGTCGGAACGAGCTGGTGAGTTGGTAGTTTTAGCTTATGTGTACTTGTAGGACAATCCAAGATTTAATTTATGAAATGGTACAATGTGAAAGTGAGCAAAGGTTTCATTTTCTTTTTAGTTTGAATGATTTCCTGATTTCTCTTTAGGTGCTCCAAAGGATGCTCCTATAGTTACTCCTTTAATGGACTTTGTTCGTCAGAAAAGAGCTGCAAAGAGTGTAACTCGGGTAGGAAATCTTACCGTTCATTCACTACAAAGTGATTTTATACTTCTCTTTTTTAAGGAAATATATATTTGTATCTAGCTGCTAACTGATGAGGACCAATGAATCATCATAGGCTGGCGTTATTTCTATGTAAAGTTATCTGGATCAACAAATTGGTTCTTGCTTGGCATTTGAAGCTTGCATCAGTTTCATTTTTATGGCATGTCCTATAATTATCAAGTCTATGAAATCAAGGAAGTACTTTATACTTGGGTTTTCTTTTTTTATCAACACTGCTATGTATCCATCTGTTTAGTTTAGAAAATGGTAGCAATGGTTGTATATAATTTCGTAAGTATTAATTAATGTGTAGCCTGGAAAGCAGATCTACAGTATAGAGAATGGGGAACTTAAGAGAGATTAATGATAGGTTCAAGACCTTAGTCTTACTGATAACATTACTATAATGGTTGTATCGAGGACTAATTGTCTCTGCTACAGGGAGCTTTTGTTGGGATCTGGAGTTATGGGAAAATGTGGGAGAGTTCTTGGACTGCATAATCACTACTTGTGTATATTTTGCTGATCTAATTTTTTTTTATGGGTGGGAAAGGGTGGGGGGTGTTCCATTTTGAAGTGTGAATGGAATTGCGTTTCAACTGCTCTCTTCACTACCACAACCTCTTAAAGTTGGAAAAAGCCCCGAATCCCGACATCCTATGCGACTGAATTATTATTTAGTGTTCTGAGTTTCTGCAATGGGAAATTTTAGGTGTGGGTTCATTTTGAATAATTAAATATATAGTTTGCTGTGGAAGGTTTTGATCAGTTTGGTTATACTGGTGATTGATAGTGGAAATCTATTCATGAAGGTTTCTGATCTCTCTCTCTTCATGCACATTTGCATGTGCACAAAAATATATATTCATAATGATTTTTAAGTAGCATTCTTTTTTTTTAAAATTTCTGAGTGTTTTCCTTGTTTTGTGGGTAGAATATAGGATTATCTCTTTATATTTTTTTGTTGTCTAACTCCTTTGGGACCTCTATAGTAACTCCTAAAACATTTCCATATTTTCTTCTCAATCGTGGATAGAGATCCGTGTTGAATGGGAAGCCACCTAAAAGGAGCAGTGGAGCATCATCTAGGACTCCTAGCTCAGGTTCTTCAAGAAGAGGATCAGAGAAGAGGAGGTCTTCCACCACCATGGTAAACTGTTTTATTTATTATTTACCCATGTTCTAAAAAGCGCGTATAAGTGCGAAGCCTTGCCGCCTAGCCACACTGCATTTTTACGTCGACACTTCCACTAGGCCCGCTTAGGCTTGCCTGCCTTGCCGTGTAGCAATGCTTTCTGCATTTTAGAACAACATTTTTTATTGACACAATGAGTTGATGCTCATTATAACATGGAGCTCTGGTTTATTTTCTCCAGTGGATTTCTTTGTGGCTGGCATTAAGCTCTATTTTACCATGTTTTATGTATGACACAACATGTTTTCTTTCATTGTTCTCCTCTTTGAACATTCATTACATTTGATTGTTAAAATACTAAATGATATCTCACATAATTCGCTTGCTATGTAGATACTATTACTAATGCTTGCATGAGGTCTTTATTGTATTTGTGGAAGTAAAACATTTTAATTTTGAGTGCTATGGTGTTTTGAGTTTTATTTCTACTTGATGGTTAACATGAACTATATATATTTGGTTGCTGATGTGTTGGTTGTGGTATTTATGGATCTCTACGTCCTTTTTCTATTTAACATAAATGGATATGTTTGCTAAGAGCATCTCCAAGGTGCTCTTTATTGACCATATCCTCTCTATTTTAGAGACTCAACTCTCTTTTTGAAGGGTCCAACAAACTCTTTATATTTAATAATTATAATAAAGAATGGTTTTGATACTACATATGTAGAGAGCCAAACCAACTCTCTATATAAAAACTTCAATATTTTCATTCACTGTTTCACAGTTATCTTTGCACTTCTTTAGAGTGGAAACAAATTAAAAAAAGGAGAGATAATGTTGATCAATAATTTCTTATGGAAAAGTTAAGATATAGATAAATATAAAGAGTATTGTTGGACTTGTATACAAAGTCATACTCTTTATTAGAATTCTTCAAGATGCTTTTTAATTGGGAAATGTTCTCTTTAAAATAAAGAAATCTGTTGAAGATGCTCTATATACTAGAATTGTCAATGATTTATTGTTTACATTATCTTGTACTTCTATATGATTTTATTTTTTGTGATATAGAATCGCTAAGTGAGACATTGCCTTGGTGGTGGGTAAAGAAGCCATTTTTTTCATGCTTTGTGGATTCATGGTTGTATTCATTAACCTGTCTCTTTCTGAACTGACTTACCAACAGTATGTTTCGAGGGACAGCTCAAAATCTGTGAGTGGCAAAGACAAATCTACATATATACTGGTCAAACGAGATGATCAGCAGCTCACTGATAAGTCTGTTATTTTAACTGCTGCATCCAGAACTGCTGCATTAGAAGAGGAAAGTGGTATGGCACACTGTTGGATTCTTGATTATTAAATGTGTTCTATCTATATGAGGTTTTTATAATCGTTTAAACAATCTCATTGTCATTACTTCTGTAACATGCAAGTTTTTATCCTGCAAGTTCTTTGTTGACTTTGAATGACCAGAAGCTATATTTATCATTATCAATATGTTTGATTTGAAACTGTGGATTGTTGTTAAATGATGCTGAAATGAAATACATTATAACCTCTGTAAGTTAATAATCTATAAATTAATAGGGTCCCAACTTGAACTAATGGGATGAATTTATCCTTTATAAATTAATAACCTTTATTATATAAATAATCTCCCAGTCCAGACCTTAATAATTTATGGAGGTTATACTGTATGCTTGCAGAATCCCCCTGCCGCTGCTTCCACTCCCACCCCTCCAAATGAAGGGTAACAGGAAGAAGTGTGAAACCTTCTGTATTGCTTGTTAACCTGAAATTTGTGAATTTTCTGGAAGTTGGAAACTTTTCTAGAAGATATTCTAACTGAAAAATATAGCATGATATGAGTTGCCTACTTTGCCATAATATGTGGGATAACAGTCAACATCTATATCACTATATGTTCTACCTTTTCACTGGAATCTTCAACCTGAATATTCTACTAGAAGGGCGAAGATGAAATATTTTTTGATTGTCGGCTCTTATTTTCAGATTATTTATGATCTTGGTAATGGTAATGGGGACATTTTAATGCCTCCCTCTGGCTATACATGATTATACCACTGGAGGTCTAAACATTTGGTTGTTTATGTCCTTCTGATCTACATTCCAGGGAGATTAGATAAGTGTTTTGTGCATATAGTTTTTGATAAGAATGGAATGACATAATTCATATCATGCATGGATTCCTAGAGTGGTTGGCAATATTTGATTGCATCACCACCACCATGGGAAGTGGAGCTGCACAGTGTTATTAGCTCAATTCTTCCGAATCAAATAGATATATTGATACTATTACCTGTAACTTTGAAGCTTATTAAGGACTCAAGAGTGTAATTATGGACACTAGATGCGTGCAGCTTTATAGCATTACTGTGACTCAAACTTAACTCGACACTTTTATCTTTTGCTGACAAAGATGAGTAAAAAGTATGTAAAAGGTGTTCCTTCCACAAATAACTGCGAGAAATTGTGAAATGCTTTTGAGCACTTGAGCAAGGTTCACACAGAAATGCCAGTGGATCATTGTCACTGAGTAACCATACCTTCATTACCCACCATATGCACGAAGGAAGTCTAATTAATATGATCATGTGAAGAACTTTCTAGCATCTTAAAAGTCTTTTAATTGATTCCTTAAGAGTAGATTAAAGGATGAGGTTCTCTCAGTATTCCGTGCACGTATCTGTCTTGCCTGTTCATTCTTCCTGCCACTACAATCAATCATGTCTCATTTTTATGTGATGCTATTGACTTTAATTCAGGAGGTTCTGGATCCACTGATATTGGGAAGAAGAAAATCTTGCTCTTGAAGGGAAAAGAGAGAGAAAGTTCTACCGTAAGTTAATCCTTTTTATTAATAAAATAAGTGTATTTGCTTATAATAAATAAGAAAAAGACCGAAATTCAAGAGGTAAACTAGTTTTCTCGTCTTTCCTTCTAAATGAATTGTAATTTCGTGAGTATGCTGAACTTTCAAGATTAGTGAATGAATACCATTTTTTTTTTTTTTCAATTGTATCGATATGGGAACAACACAAGCTTATAGAGAAAGAGAATGAAATTCAATTCAGATGGCAATATTGGAAAGGAAAAGAAAATGGAGAAAATTTTATAAAATGAGAAAAATAATTTTATCCATTACTATTGCACCTTGGCTTTATTATTGCATCTGCACCCACAGATGACAATCAGTGTGTACATGTTTGCATATTCTTTCTCAGAGTAGATCGAGGTTTTGCTTGCTTAAAAGAAGAGTCTTTCAGCAATTGGTTTCAGTAATATTTTTGTTTGAAGACGTGAATGTTTGGTGCTTCTTCACAAATTCCACGTTTTTATTCTCATTTGAATTTTAATAAATGATTCGTCTTACATACAAGTAGCCTGATGCATAGCTTAGAAAGTTTTAAGGGTTTTTGAATTGTTTTATATGGGAACTGATAAAAAGGTTTGGAATAAGTGAAGCAAGACCTGCCCTATCCTTTTACAACTAAAACACGATGATCTTATTTTCACTATATATATATATATATGTATATATTTTGCTACTTGCAAATTAGACTTTTAGTTTTATTGAAATATTATATTCTGGTTTTCAGATGTTATAGATATCAATATGACAATAATCTTTGTATTTTTAAATTTTGAATTATTTTATTGGTTTATTTTGAGGCCTACGCCTTTCTTCATAGGGGAAAAAAGCCTTGATACCCAATTTAGCCTTTTTAACCACTACCATGATGCAAGGCTTGTAGTAGAGCCTTTGGGGTGCCTCCTATAATTCCATCTATGGGGGGGTTTTGTCAAAAAAAAATTAAATGGTGACAGTATTTATGAGGAATAAGAATAGTTCTACAATTTATTGTGTCCAAATTATGAAAGTGTTGTATTATATGGATAATATGGTATCAGAGTGAAGACAAAAGATCTAGGTTCAAGTCTCGCTGCTATCCATTTTTTAAATATTATGCACCCCGCTAGAGCTTTGATGGGAAAAGTGAACCCAACCTTAATGTTAGGGGGCTTGTTGATGACAATTTAAATGTTGCTCCTCTTTAATAGTTTTAACTTTTGGATGAGATGTTTAGTACATTGGAGAACATGGGAAATCAAATTAATGTCTAAGTAAAAACAAGAGTGTGCCTTGGTATTGTTTCTCTTCACAAAGTTACATGTGAAGGCTCTAAAAGCTACACTAGTCATTAACTACTAAGCTGTTTTTATTTCTACTGAATGCAGTTCTAAACTCTAGGTATTCTAGCACACAAATAAAACTTGTGGAAAATGTGGAGAAGCATATCTAATGAGTTCACAGAGATTAACTTGAAAACTAGAAACAAGATAAAAGTTCATGGTAAGTAAGTTGTAAATTTAGTAGTACACATAGTTAGGTATTTGCAAGTAGTGTACAAGGTTATTTTTCATTAGCATGTCCTAGTTTTAGTAATACCATCAATTGTTTCCTCAAGTTATAATGTTAAGCTTACAGTCACTGCAAATCTTAAGGAAGTTTGCCAAAAAATTCAGATCTTTTCTTCCTTGAAACACATAACTGGGGCTGTAAACTTGCTCTTTTAAAAGGGAAGAGTGATAATTATCTAAGATGAGGTCAGGATTAGTTACTCTTGTATTACTCGTATATGTAAGCAAACATAGAAAAAATTCTCTGTTTTAGGTGTATCTGAGTTAACTGCATGCCTATAAAGTGAATGAGAATGGAGAGAGTGATAATGGATGTAGTGAGACACGCTTAGAATACTTTTTGTTGTTTTCTTCCTGAATGGGGTGAAATTCGTTTCTAGTAACCTGAAGCGAGTCACTCTTTGTAATTAGGTTGCATCTAACACTAACATAATGCTGATGTTGAACATTTTTATTTTTAAAAAATGAAAGTCGATTTCCAACTAAGCAATCTATTAGAATAATGAAAGAAAGAGAGAAAAAAAGATTACTTACCTCGAAAACTTATTGAATCCAAAGCTAAAATCGAACCCACGTTCTACCTAATCATCTCCAATCCTCCACTCATTGTTTGAAAAAAACTTTTGAGGCTTACGTCTCATGTCCTCATGTGAAGCTTTCATTAAATGCTTAAAGCTTACTCCTAATTGCCATTTATGAGGCTTATGCAAGATTTACTGTGGCTTATGCCTTGACCTAGTGAAGGCTTACGCATCGAAGCTAAACCTCATGGTTACTGAGTTGTTCTCCCGTATGTCTTGCCTATTCTGGGCATTGCACTATGGCCTTAGCTTTTTGGAATAATATTTTATAACCTAGAATGTTATATTTTTTTTAAGTTTCTATATTGCCTTTCCTGTACTATTATTTATACCTTTGAAGTTGTTTTGTTATGCGCATATTTTTGTAGTTTTATATTCTTTTTGACTTATTTTATTGATTGGTCTTGATGCTTACTCAAAACGTCCCGAGGCTTGTGCATCGCCTCACAAAGGTAAAACACTTCGAAACCCAGTTTAGCCTTTCTAAACATTGTCCCTACCCCTCACTTTGTCAATTTCTTTTTTTTTTTTTGATAGATAATCAGAAATTTCATTAATCAAAAAGAATACACATGGAGCTCACTTTGTCAATTTCTGACCCACTGTCAATGCAAGTACCTATACCACCTCAACAGAGCTTCACTCAAAGGAGGTTTTGACTAACCATCTTAATGGCACTTCACCATTTATAGTCACAGCCCAAATACGAATTCGTGTCAAAGGATTCAAGACCGATCCGATGTCAGATGGGCTAATAAAATTTTGCAATATTGTCTAATTGCTCTAGGTTAAGTATAACAACCTACCTACCTCAAAAACTATAACTACAGAATCTTTTGTTTCTTTGTCGCACTGATAAATGAACGTGATTAGTGGTGTGTATGGTTAAAATAAAACCTATATTTGAGGAGAAATAAGGATTTCTGTATTTCTCAATAATATTAACATCCCCTATTACAATCTACTTATATTACACAAGATGAAAAATATGGAGAAAATAATCTGCTAAGAAAGGTAACATCTAATCCTACCAATTATTCTAAAATTACAATCTCTAATTATTTACACTTTCCATTCCCAGTCCTTTCCATTCTCAGTTTTCTACACTCCCTTTCAAGTTGAATTGTAGATGTTGAACATGTTCAACTTGTGATTGAGGTCGTTGAAAATTTGTTTGGACAATTCTTCGGTGAAGATATATGTTGTTTGCTCGTGTAGGGACATATGTCAAATAAATAATTCCATAGTCCACCTTTTCTTTGATGAAATATCTATCCACTTCAACATGTTTGGTTCTATCATGTTTTATTGGGTTGAGAGACATGTTGATTGTTGCTTTGTTATCACAATAAAGTTTGATGGGAAATTTTACTCCGACTTTTAATTCTTCCAAGAGTTTCTTTATCCATAATCCTTCACATATTTCTTGTGCAATAACTCTAAATTCAGTTTCAGCGCTGCTGCACGCCACTACAGATCGTTTCATGCCCCCATACAAAGGTGTAATAGCCTGTAGTAGATCTTCTAGCTACTGTTGATCCATTCCGGTATGCGTCCGTTAATATTTCCACTTCTTTCCTTTTAATTTTTTCGAAGAATAGTCCTTTCCCATAGGTGCCTTTTAGATATCTGAGGATTTTATACACTGCTTCCAGGTGGATCTCCTTAGGAGAGTGCATGTGCTAACTTACCATGCTGACTGCGAAAGCTATGTCAGGTCTTGTGTGTGAGATAAATTAACTTTCCAACTAGTCTTTGACATTTGTCTATTTCCACCGACTTTTCTAAATCCCTTGGTAATTTTCTTGCCTCGATAGGTGTATCACTTTGATTGCATTCCAGCATGTCAGTTCAGTCAAAAGGTAAGGATGTATTTCCGTTGAGAAACACTAATACCCTTCTCTGATCTTGCAACCTCCATACCCAAGAAGTATTGCATTTGAACTAGGTCTTTTACTTTCAAATTCAGCGGCTAAGCACTTTTTTAACCTTTCCATCTCAACTATGTTATCTCCTATTAGGATTATATCATCTACGTATACAATTAGGATAGTCCTTGCTCCATCTCTGGATTGTCGAAAGAACATGGTATGATCTGACAGCTCTTGTTGATATCCTTGTGTTTTCAATACCTTTGCAAATCCGTCGAACCAGGCTTTTGGTAATTGTTTGAGCCCATATAAAGATTTCTTGAGTTTGCACACTTGATTTTCCTCATCTCTTTTATTGAAGAAGCCCGGTGGTAGTCATGAAGACTTTCTTCTAGTTCTCTATTAAGGAATGCAATGTCCAACTATTGAAGATGCTAGTCTAGATTCCCTACTAATGTTAAATGAACCTGAACTATATTTAGTTTTGCCATCGGTGCGAATGTTTCTGTGTAGTCAATGCTATATGTTTGAGTATATCTTTTGGCAACTAGACAAGCTTTATAGTGTTCTATTGTCCCATCAGCTTTGTATTTCATATTAAAGACCAGTTTGCAGCCTACAGGTCACTTTCCTTTTGGTAGGTTTATCACTTTCGAAGTTTCATTTTTTTTTCAAGGCTTTCATTTTTTCCATTATTGTCTCTCTCCATTTGGGCGATTCCAGTGTCTCCTGAATATTTCGTGGGATCTCTATTTTATCAAGGTTAGCAGTAAATGTACAAAACTCTGATAGAGCATTATAAGATATGAATTTTGAAATAGGGTGGAGAATAAATGACTAAGTTTGTTTTCTGAGAGCAGTAGGTAGATTTTGATCTGAAGATCTAGGATTGGCGGAGGGGTTCTCATTAGGTCCTATCACTGGTTTTGACTCTCTTGGTGCCTCAGGTGTGAGAGTTTCCTTATACTCCGACTTTCGTTTTTTTGAGTAAATCATTATCTCCTTGTCACTTTGTTTTCCACCATCTCTCCCTGAATTCAAGTTTCCTTCTGTATATGGCACATTAGACGGTAGGGTGACATGATTTGTATATGTTAGGTCCGGTGAGGAAAGATCGAAGTCTTAGAATTCTTGATTTAAGAATTGATCTTCACGTAGATTCTCCCCCCCCCCGAAGAGAAGGTTTTTGGAAGTAAGGTGTTTTTTCGAAGGTGTCATCAAGGCTGGCAAATACCCTTTTTGTAGACGGGTCATAGCATTTATAGTCTTTTTGAGTAGTGAGTACCTAATAAATACACATTTGAGTGCACGTGGTTCAAGTTTGGTTTGACGATGATGAGAGTGAATATGCACAAATGCAGTACTTCCAAACAATTTTAGAGGTAGATCTGAACTAAGACGGGGAGTAGGAAAGTATTTCTGGAGTCTTTGTATAGGTGAGTTGAAGGAGAGAGTGCGACTAGGCATTCTATTGACGAGATATGTAGAGGTTAAAATGACATCTCCTTGGAATGGTTTTGGCATATTTGTAGTAAACATTAGAGCACAAGCAACTTCGAGTAGGTGTCTATTTTTTTGTTCAGCAATCCTATTTTGTTAAAGTGTTGACATAAGAACTTTGGTGGACTATCCCATGTTTTGTCAGATAGTCTTGCAAGGTGGTATTAAAGTATTCTGTGCCATTATCGGTGTGCAAAATTTGAAGTTGTGTTTGAAATTGGTTTGAATCATAGAGTGGAAATTTATAAATATTGAACGAACATCGGTTTTTTCTTTTAGTAGGCAAACCCAACATACTCGAGTGTGGTCGTCGATAAATGTGACACCATTTGGTTTGGGTACGGTTAGTATTGCGGGAAGGTCCCTATAAATTACTGTGAATCACAGCAAATGGTTTAGATGGTTTGTATATGGAAGTTGGAAAAGATGTATGTTGATGCTTTGCAAATTCACAACTTTCACATTGAAACTCAATAAATGTTTTGTTCATGAAAATAGTAGGGATAACACATTTCAAGTATTGTAAGCTAGGGATGACCTATTCTATTGTGCTATAATAAAATTTAACTATCACTAGGAATAGATGCTGAATTACAACTTAAAAGTTGACCTCGTTTACTCACATTAGCTTCCTTGAAGTAGTACATACCCTCTCACTCTTCAACATTGCCAATTGTCTTCCCTGAAGAAAGGTCTTCGAAGACACAATATGATGGATAGAAATTAGCAGAGCAATTAACTGACTAATAGATAACATGTTACAATACAATTTTGGGACGTGGAAGACAGATTCCAGTTTCAGGACTATGATATTCGAATACTCCATTTTCCTGCAATAGATGCGAGTGAGCCATTTACAATTTTTACTTTAATGTTTCTAGCACAGGTTGAGTATGAAGAGAATAGATGGTACTAGTCCATGTGATCTAACGCAGCAGAGTCAATAGTCCAAGCGGTCATATATCTTAAGGTGCTTAAGGCTTTAAGAAAGTTACCTTTGTGGGCTTGTGAGCTAGGACCTTTAGGGGAAGGTTGACCAGATGTTTGAAGACTCGAGAACATTTGATAGAGTTGCTCTAGTTGTTCGGAACTGAAAGCACCGCTTGGAATTGAATTATTTAGTCGCAGCTTGGTACTCGTGACTCCTCGTGTTTTGCCTCGGTTTTCAGTCAGTGGGTTTTCCGTGCAATTCCCAACATGTGTCTTCTTTATGCCTTGGCCTGCAACAATGCTCATACCACGATTGTCCCCGTTGTTTTTTATTAGCCCGTTTGTAACTCCTCTTGACGTGAGTGGACGACAATGGTCGCCAGCCAAGTAGCCAAGTATCCTGCCCTGACATCGTCGAGGTCTCTGTTTAGTCCTGCCAGTAATTCAAAAACTCGTTCGTTCTCGACCTTCTTGTATTTCGCGCTATCCTCGGGACGCTCCCATTCTTCTTCCATACTTAGGTCGAGTTCCTGCCATAAAGACACCATCTCCATGTAGTATTTTGTAACCTCCCTCGATCCTTGCTTTGCCTGCTATAGTTGAGTTTTAATTTCGAAAATTTGTGCCGAGTCTTTTGCGTCGGAATACGTTTCCTTCACAACGTCCCAAATGTTTTTTGCTGTTGGACGGAAGAGGTAAGTCTTCCCTATGGAAGGCTTCATGAAATTTACGAGCTACGTTGTTACCATGAGAGTTTTCATACTTTTGGAGAAGGATAGCATCATTCGGCTTCTTGGTATCTCCGGTAAGGTAACCAAATTTTCCCTTTTCGTCAATTACCAATTTTATAGATTGGGCCCATTCCCTACAATTCTTTCCATTCAATTTCTCTGAGTTGGAAGGAGGGATTTTCGGTAATATTGGAACCCATAGAAGAATTGTTCTCTGCTTCAGGATAAGAAGTTTCAGAGGTTGATGATTCTTTGCTATTGATGGGTAACTCCGCCATTCATCGCTAGGTTAGGAGAACCTGACTTTGAGACCATGAAGAGAAATAAGGATTTCTGTATTTCTCAATAATATTAACTACCGCTATTACAATCTACTTATATATTACACAAGATGAAAAATAAGGGGAAAATAATCTGCTAAGAATGGAAACAACTAATCCTACCCATTATTCTAAAATTACAATCTCTATAATTATTTAAGACTTTCCATTCCCTGTCCTTTCCATTCTCGGTTTTCTACAATATCATTCTCATGTTGATGGGCCAAACTTCTCTTTGCAAAGGGGTATGCCAATTTTGAAATCTACGCGTCATTGTTTAGGGTAGTTCATATAGATGGGTTTGGATTGGGCAGCAATTGGAGATGGAACTGGCAATGGGGTGAGGCGGGGTTGGGTTTGTAGGGAAGAAGTAAACTTTTCCCCTTTTATTTTTATCATTTTTATATTTCTTTTACTCTTTTTATATTTGAAATAAACATTTTTTTTTTTTACTATGCCACATCAGCACTTCATTAGTATTAAGCACCATGTAAGATTTTTCTAGTTAGTATTACTAATGAGTTAAAAAGTGACTAAAGTAGAAACAAAAATGAAAGTTAAGTGACCATTTTAGGACAAATCGAAGATCAGTGATCCTGTGTAAGTGCAGATATAAAATTAAACCAAGTGCTACTGTGTAAGTGCAGAAAAATGTTCGGCACAGTCGGTGAAGGACATGGGATGAGACTTCAGCTTCTGTGATATAAAGCGAGAACGAGCTTGTATGTTGTTTGAAATCCTTAATATGACCCTAAAATGTAATTTTTAAATTGTGATTTGAGTTGGCGAGTTCTATCGTGGTGATGCGTTCTTTGCTGATAGCCCGTTCATCAATCATCCTTGAAAAGTAAATAGTAGTGCTGTTTTGTGGGAACTTGATTGTTTTAGAATCATGCTTACCTCAAATGGATAGGCAGATGTATTGGTCTTCCTGAAGGATGCATACCTCGAAAAGCACTTGGCTTGGACTTTTTTGCTGAGCAGAACTGCGAGTATTTAAATAGCTTACACTGACCTAGCCTAATCTGCTAAAACCCCAAGCACCTTCTTTGTTTGAAGTGGGTCTTGACTTAGTTACTAAATGAATGAGATGAATGGTGGAGATCTTACTTGAATGAACCTTCAATTAGTGGCTGTGGACACATGACTGCCTCTCCTTTTTAGTAGATGTCTGTGTTTAGAAGCAGACTTGACAGCTTACATCTTCTGGGAATGGCACTCTGACCCTAGAGAAAATATATGCTACAGGTGTGCCCCAGATATAGGTGCTTTGAACCCATGATTAAGCTGTACGATAATTAGGTGCACGTGTTTTGTCCCATCTTTAGCTTTAACCATACTTAGGGTGGGGGCAAAACTTTATAAGCTTCAGAAGGGCAACAGTTGTTCTTACCAATTTTTCATCTGCTCTAATGAGTCGGCCCTAGAATCTCAATTGTGAGTAGGGCCTCTGTCATAATGTTATAAAAATCTCAATTGCCATCTAATATAATTTGTTGTATGTATAAAGCCCCATTTAATTCTAGTATCATGTGAGTAATCTACTGAGAGTGTGCACAATTATGGCCAATAAAAAGGAAATGAACAACACTATTTCTGTTTCATTTCTTCTGTTGTTTTCTGGCTGTTCATTACTGCATCAGATTTCCTGGCAAAACTTACCCTATTCAGCTGCTCTCAAACAGAACGAGAGACGTGAAGCTAGTGGAAGAGTCATCAGGAGCATTCTTCTTAACAAGGATAGTCGTCAAGGTCAATCATCATCTGGTGCTCAATCTGAACAAGAAATCCAAACCTCAAACCAGGACAGGGAAAAAAAACCTCCCCGACCTCCAAATGTACGGTTGTTTCAGAAGGACATGACTGGGGCTCCTGATAATAAGGCTGTTGGCTATGCTATACATGCTGTCCATGCAGAGAAGCGTGAAAGAAGGACGAGGAATAAAGATAGGCCTGATCGTGGAGTTTGGACTCCTCTTCGGCATTCAGATAGCTCACATGCAAGTGATGAGTCTTTACCATCATATACTTCCCAAACCACTCCAGAAATGAATCCTGCAGAAGGTGTGGTGATTAAATATTGTATTTTATGGAATTTGGAAGAAATTATTTCAGTTACGTGCTTGCACATTTTACTGAAATGATAATATTCGAAGTCCCAACCTCTTATTACTTGCATAATATGCCATGGATAAGGATTAGCTACGTTCTGTTTAGTCTTGGACAAAAATTTATAGTGAAGTTTGTAGGAACTCATGGAGAAATGAAAATTGACAAGCCAAGTGTGCATGGTGCTGAGTCCAGACCCTCTGCAAGTGGACGCGGAAATCATTACTCAGTTGATAATGGTTAGTTGTTGTTTTGGAGAAAGAGCAGATAGTATAATGCTTATACCTGTGCACTTATGAGTTATGAATCGGTATAGGTTCTTATAGGCATGGTGGTCGTCATGGATCAGCATACAATATCAAGGATGCAGATTGCCCCTCAATTGTAGAGGGGAAACCCTTAAAACGTGGAGGTTCTTCTGGCTATGGTTCACATGAGGCATGCTTTAATTTCAAACTTAAAACAAGCAGTTTCTTCTTCTTCTTCTCTTGTACTTTTGCTGATTTGTTCATCTTTTATCACGATGGAATTGCAGAAACAAGTGTGGATCCAAAAGTCCAGTTCTGGTTCATAGTTTTGTTGTATATGGTAAGTTTCACCTCTGTGAAAATTATTTTCATCTCTCTCTTTTTATTTATTTATTTATTTTATTTTAGTTTTGGAACCTGGTTTTAGTTCAAATGATAAACGCAAAATAAACTAATGGGTTATCAAGCTAAAACCCAAAATTTTGAAAAACGTGTAGTATGCTAAAATTTGGAGGCTGGTTCAAAATAAGCAATCTTAATCCGTGTAAAAAACTGGATATATTTTTTCAATCACCAGTTAACTTCTCTTGAAATTTGAAATTCCCTTTTGCACAATGATATTTATAGTTTTATTGCAAGAGGTAATCTCATTAGATGCTTCTGCAGTGAAATGCTTGGTCAGTTACTATATCAAAGCACACATCTGATTTTGGCTGAGATTCTCTCTTGTTGGACAAATCTGGCGTAAGAAATGCTGGAGTAGACAAAAAGGCTTGGACACTTCAGTTATACCTGAATGCTACGGATACTGATGTATTTTGACTACTCAGTAGGCTGAAGAAATTCTGATCCTTTAGGTCAAAACTGGTTAGGGATAGGAGAAGTGAAGTTATAAAGTGAGCATACACAAATATAACACCAGAATTTGTCTAGGTGTCACGACGATGGAGTTATACTAATTGGCTGAGCTATGGATCTCACCGTTGTTGCGACTGACTTGATTGATATGGAGATAATTTAACAAGGTAGATTGCTTGCTGCTTTCTTGTTGCTGAACTGTAAATACAAATCTGGAATGGTGTACTGCTGCCGTTAGTTGATCGATCTATATATATAAAACACATACACACGTCGCTATGTTTTGTTGAGCAGTCTGGCTTCGGTGAATTACATTAATCGTCCCAGTGTAGCAAAAGGTTTAACTGTAATCGGGTTTGCGAAAGAAGAATGGTTGAGGCTGCTGCCAGATTGTGTGCAAGTGTTTTTTAGCTGTATGCTACTAAATGTGTATCTGGGAGCGTTAAGGAAATTGAATTAGAGTTGACATTTGAGTATTGTTTTGGCAGACTATNTGTAAATACAAATCTGGAATGGTGTACTGCTGCCGTTAGTTGATCGATCTATATATATAAAACACATACACACGTCGCTATGTTTTGTTGAGCAGTCTGGCTTCGGTGAATTACATTAATCGTCCCAGTGTAGCAAAAGGTTTAACTGTAATCGGGTTTGCGAAAGAAGAATGGTTGAGGCTGCTGCCAGATTGTGTGCAAGTGTTTTTTAGCTGTATGCTACTAAATGTGTATCTGGGAGCGTTAAGGAAATTGAATTAGAGTTGACATTTGAGTATTGATTTGGCAGAGTATGGTGATTGTATAACTAGATTTGGAGAGGGCATAATGTGGTTATGGTTTGGTATAC
>CAIGRL010139633.1:0-15611 GCA_903798325.1 Fraxinus xanthoxyloides
AAAAAAAAAAGAAAAAAAATATAAAATAAAATAAAATTTTAAGTCATTTTTTTCTTATCTTGAAAATTGAGTCCATTACCTCAGTTCGTGCAATTTTTTTGATTATCCGATAACTTGTGCTTGTGCTAGTGTTCGTTGCGGGATTCGTGTCCCATTTATTTGAGATCAGTTATTTCTCGAGTCATTGAGGAAGTAGGACGAGTGGTAAAAGGCAAGAGTGGTGAGCTCAATATCGGGTAAAAGTCTATTTCAAGTGGTGCACACAAACACGTGAGGTGAAATATTTTCCTTTTTCTTGTTATTCATTTTCATTTAATTTTTGTTATTAATTATTTGACAAAGAAAAGATGAGATATGAGCGAGAAAGACGCATTGTCGAAAGGGCTTTATGTGGAATTTATGGATGGTATGCAGACTGTACATCATAAGTTTGATCAGTTAGGTTTGACAGTTGAATGTATTAGTGGTGATGTAGTTAGGCATAAAACCTTGATTGGGAGTCAGTAGCGAGGGATGCCCCAAAACGTTCTTCGTAAAGGTAAATGAGATAGTCGAGGACAGAATTTTATGGCTGAGTTTGATAACGAAGACGAAGCGGTGAGTATAGGCAGTGATGAGTATTATTTGGAAGTTGATATGGGACGAATGAGGAATATATGAGGTAGGTGTGATCGAGGAGTTGATAGAAATTTGGGGAGTATCAAACTGAACATCCTAGCTTTTCATGGTCGGAGTGACCCTGAGGCCTACTTAGAATGGGAAAAGAATGTGGAATTGATGTTTGATTGCCATAATTACTCGGAAGAAAAGAAGATGAAGTTAGTTGTAGTGAAGTTAACTGATTATGCTATTATTTGGTGGGATCAGTTGGTGACTACCCGTAGGAGGAATTTGGATAGGCTGATTGAGACGTGGGGAAAGTTGAATGCTCATATGAGAAAACGGTTTGTACCTGGACCTTTATCAAAAATTACAAACTCTTTCTCAGGGGTCTAGGAGCGTGGAATATTACTATAAGGAGATGGAGGTGGTGATGACTCGAGCAAATGTAGAGGAGGATCGTGAGGCCACCATGGCTAGGTTTCTGAATGATTTGAATAGGGATGTTGCCAACATAGTAGAGTTGCAACACTATGTGAAATTGGAGGACTTGGTGTATGTGGCTATGAAGGTGGAAAGGCAACTCAGACGAAAGGGGGTAACGAGACTTACTACGTAATCCAAATGGAGTAGTGGTGATAGGAATGATCCTGTTGAGACCAGGGGAAGGTTGAAATACCTAAGGTTAAGGAGGAGGTGAATAAATATAAACCCAACATCGAAAATCAAGCTGGTAGGTCGAGAGATATTAAATGCTTCAAGTGTTTGGGTTCAGGGCATATTGCTTCACAGTTCCAAATCGAAGGGTGATGATTCTTCGAGAAAATGGAGAGATTGAGTTGGATGATAGAAGTGGGAATGACAGCATGCCTGAGTTGGAGGATGTTAAAGGTGAAATTTGTGTGGAGTACCAGGTTGTGGAGTCTTAGTAGTTATGCGTGCTCTTACTACACAAATGAAGGTGGGTGATGTGGACCAATAGCGGGATAATTTGTTTCACACTAGGTGTCACATTAAGAGTAATGTGTGCAGTTTGATAATAGATGGCGGGAGTTTTACGGATGTAGCTAGTGCGACCCTTGTAGAGGAGTTGGGGGTACCTCTTATGAGGCATCCACAACCATACAGACTGGAGTGGCTGAATAGCTGGTAGAGATGCGGGTTACCAAGAGGGCTTTGGTGAACTTCAGCATTGGACGGTATAGTGATGAGGTGTTATGTGATGTGGTTTCAATGCATGCGGGATATCTCTTGTTCGGTAGGCCATGACAGTACAATAGGAGAGTGGAGCATGTTGTGTTCAAAAATCCGTACAACTTTGTGAAGAATAATGTAAGAACTATCACACTAGTACCTTTGATACCATAGCAGATCCATGAGGACTAATTAAAATCAAAGAGTGAGCGAGAGAACAAAAATAAAGAGCGAAAAAATGAGAGCATGAGAGAAGAAAGTAAGGGATTGAGAGTGAGAAGAAAAGAGTAGAGCCACACGAGAGAAAAGATAGGGAAAAGTCAGATAGAGAGAAAATTCTAAAGTGAGCTTATATGCAAGAAAAGTCAAGTGTGAGAGGGCTTTAGTGAGAACTAACAATCCCTTCCCCAATATGAATATTTCTCTTTTGCAGGACTTCAAGGATTTATTCCATGGGAGAATAATTCGCGTAGCGCCATATATTGACTATCCACTTGATGCAAAGCACATGGAGAAATTGATGAGTAACAAGAAAGATGGATGTAACCACGCCATGGTAACTTATCAAAATCTCACACTTAGGTTAGAATTTGGATCAACTCCTAGGAATAGTCTTTTACATCGGTTATGTACTCTCGAACGTGTTAATGCGTCTCATAATTCTATGAGTAGATCAATCCGGTGTCACAAGCGTTTATGGAAAACTTCTTAGTTGTCTATGATATGCATTTGCTACGTCATGAAATTCTAGCATGTCACACAAAGTTAATCACGTATGATAAGCAATTCGAGTGCATTATTGGTAATTGGATGCATGAATGCATTTACTTTAATCACAATATTCTTACCTATCTTCTACTGGATGTATGGCATGTGTTAGGAGTAAGTTTAATGTCTACTATTTCCATTCCACGCGTCACAATTTTAATATGCTAACCTTGTTCAATTTAACGACTTTATGTATTGGTGTAAGTAGTAGCTTTGGTGAAAAGTAGGTGATTATTATGGACATATCTCAATACTGCCAAATGGGGCTATCAAGTTGAGTCTTATTTGTCCCAAATGATAGCAGTTGGGTGTTGGGTGATCTTACATACGAGGCAGATACGATCTCATAGAAGGTCCAAATTACATCCTAGAGGAGACGGACCGTGTCATTCCATTACTATAAGCGAAAATGATGGTTGTAGTGTACTTCTACTGGAAAAGTCTATCATAGTTGACATTTACGATGTTGCTAATGTTGCTTCGTTTGGTACAAGTTCTGATTTGAGGTCAAATCCTTTTGAAGAGAGAAAGAGGATGATGTGATCCAAATGAGGCATCAAGTGGACGAATGATTGAAGTGAGTTGAGAGGAATTCAAGGTCGGGTTCGGGGATGAGTCGAGGATCGAATCAAGACGAAGAAACCAAGCAATCATTTAGTCGGGCAACAAAGTATAAAATATTGAGATTAACTAGATTACGGTAAAGTTCCATGTTGGGTTTGAAGGTCGGAACGAGCTTGAACGTGTCGGAATCAAGAGACGAAGCAAGGAGGCAAGCTGGAGAACCATGAGACCGTATGGTTCAAATTCGAGGCGAGATTTTATATTTTGGTAGTTTTCTATTTGCCTTGGAATTTTAAATCTTTAACATCTTTCACAATATTAGAATTATATTTTCGTGCAATTAGAGTTTTTAGAGGTTTCATATAAATACATCTTTATTTTCATTGTATTAGGACTTTTGACAATTATTTTGAGAGAATCCAAATTATTTGAGTTTTATTCCTCCATGATTTTGGTGGCTTAAAGTTCCAACCTGAACTTATCAAAAGGTCTTGCAATCTTTTTGTGGCATTCCTACTGCACGGTTCTTGTTTCGGGTAATCAATGAGTGGGATTTCTTACGTATAATCTCGGTTCTTGATACAGGTCGGACAACAGGTCGGGTTGATCTTTGCGCAAAGTGATTTCTAGCTTTCTTGGGTTTGTTCCATCTTGTTTGTGGGTTCCTAAGATCGATTCTTGGTTGGGTTCACATTACAAATGCATCATTTTTTAACAGTAAAGGCATTTGTCCGTGTTAAAAGAAGTACTCTCCTAATCTGCCGAGTACATAGGAATTTGAGTATAGTCGGAATAGGCATCCATGAAGCTCAGTAGTTTGTGTCCAGCTGTGAAGTCTACCAGTTGATCTATCCTGGAGAGCAGACTACTGTCCTCGGGATAAGCTTTTTTAGCATAAAAATCAATGCACACCCTCCACTTTTCATTATGCTTCTTCACTAAAATCGGGTTGGAGATCCACTTCGAGTATAGGGCCTCCCTGATGAAGCCATTCTTGATCAACTTTTGTATTTCTTCCTTTAGGGCCTCATATCGCTCCGGGTTAAGGGCATTTCTCTTCTATCTATGTGGGGCATCCTTTGGGTCAATTTTCAAGTGGTGGCAACTGATCTTGGGGTCAATGTCTCCACATCCTCATGCCTTTAAGCAAAGATCCCTAGGTTCCTACTTAAGAAGTCCTTGAGCCTTTCTTTGATCTTCAGCGATAGGCCTTTTCCTACCTGTAACAACTTAGTAGGATTTAGGGGATCCACCGAGAAATTCTCTGGCTCCTCTACTGGGACGTTTGGGACTCAGATTTAATAATGCAAGGGTTGATCTCATCGAACATGGGCACTTTATTGAGGATGTCTACCATGTCCATATCAGCTATCACCATGTTGAAGTTACTGGGCTTTGCCTTTCTGATGGAATTTAAGTAGCATTCTCAAGCTCCCCTTTGGTTGTCCTTTACCGTTGTCACTCCATGATTAGTAGGAAATTTCACGCATGAGTGGTGGATAGAGGTGACAATTCCCAAATCTATCAACACGTCTTCCTAATACTCTATGGTAAGCTGACCAATTGTCAACTATCAAAAACTCCATAAAGTTCAAATTTGATTGGATTGGCTCTTGTCTTTCCACCGACATATGACCTTTCAAAGATTGTGTCGATCTCGTGGATGGGGATGTTATCCGCACATGCTTGATGGCCTCCCCTCTGCCGTTGTCCATCTCTCACTCTAATCCTCTCCATGGTACCTTTTCCGCTAGGAAGATACATCTCGATGGTGAGGGGTGGCCTCCTCACGCCAAGTGGCTGGTCACGCCTAGGTGGTGGCCTATTTCTCTGCCATGAATCGTTTTATTGGTCATTTTGTGGACTTACCTGCCTAGAATACATGGTAATGTCCTTGCAGTTTTTTATGTTATGGCTATAGGAATGATGATATGTGTAGTATTTGAAGGGGTTTAGCCTACCTCTAGGCCCCGAACCTCTTCCTTGGCCTCGTCCTCTATGGGGGCTTGTTGTGGTGATCCAGTTTGTTGAGTGCTGGTTTCAGGTGTGATACTTTCATAGGCCAATGTGGGCACTGCATTTAAGGTGGCCATGACAACTACCTGTCCTGAGTTGGGGACAATCTCGTTGTCAGTCTTGTTCCATTGATAATCCATCAGATGGGAGGTCGATCATCTCCATTGTTGCCTTTGTTGAAGCTGGAAGCCTCTCTACTAGTCCTATTTCTGTGATAGTTGATAATCTCTTGCCTCATCATTTCTGGTAACACATCATAAGTAGTCGTGTCCTGATTTTGAACATCTCTCCAAAACATGGTGTTCGTGTCTAGGCCTCATCACAGTGTTGATAGTGCCTCATGATCAGTAACTTGAATACAATATGTTATCTCATTGGGGAAACAAGACAATAAGCTTTTCAACGATACTTCAGGCTGTTGTCTCATGTCGTGGATACGCTGAATGGGAGCTTCTTATTCCTTACCTACCGTAAATCTCTTCACAATGGTGTTCTTGAATTATGGCTAGCTCCTAATGCTCCCGGGGTGCCTGCCCTCTACACCAAATTTCGACCGCTCTACTAAGAGTCAAGTGAAAAGCTCTGAATTTTACAGTAAGGGTGGCGCCTCTCAGGCTCATGTGTGTCTTATAACTATTTAATGCTTGGCCTGGTTGCCTTGCCCCATCATACTTTGATATTTTGGGCATCACATAGTGGTTAGGTACCTAGGCATTTCTCAATTCCCACAAGAAGGGCAGGTTCTCGTCATCATCATCCGAATTACAAGATATCTGAGGTCTATATGAATCGTAGTCTTCATTTGCCTCATATCTATGTGGTTGAGGAAAGGGGCCACTTGATCCATCGCCTATTCTTCCCTCATCTGGTGTCTATTTCTTGGAAGGGCAACACGGGGCCATATTCTTGCCTTCATCCAGTTGCCAAGTCTTAGGAGGTAGGGGATGTGGCTCGTTCCTAGGTGCTGGGGGATGGCTAAGGCCGTTTGGGCCTTAGTTCTGCCGGGCTGATTCAGTCGAATACACTGTTGGACCTTTGAGGCCTAGTTCCAGGTTCATATTCCGGGGGGATGTTATCTTCCATATTAAATGAAGCCTCGATAGGCTAGATGCGTAATTGGAAGAAATGACAACTTTCACTTCTCTTTCGAGGGGGCTGACTCCCCTAGTGGCCTAGAGGAATGGGCTATCTGACTTTGTACCTCGTCTTCTAGCTGATATGTCCCTAGGGTGTATAGGGATGGATTGGATGACCCCCTTGGCCTTGCATTTGTCTCAATAGTTCTTGCATTGCCAAATTTTGGTTGGTAATGCTCCTCATGTTGGTTGCATGGTGGCTATTTTCTTGGTGAGTTGGGTTGCATCCTCATTCCATCTCGTCTGTGATGGTATTGAGGTCGGTGCTGACCCGCTCGGGTGGCTGCTGAGGTGGTTTCATCATTGTACTCTCTCGTCCACCTGAGAGGAACATCACCATTTGAACTAATCTCTTTGCAAACTAAAATCTTGAACTGAAACCTTTAAGGCTACCTCTTGTTCTCTGTTTTTTTTTAAAGAACAAATCATTTTTCAAGGGGGATGCCCAAACCATTTTCTTAGAAAGCTTTTTCCACGGGGTTGCTCGAGGTTATAGTGTGGATTCTAACATACGACATCAATATGTTGACCTCAAAATATGCTGCCAATAGACGTTGGACTCACTCGTGCATGCGCCAGCTAATTTCGACACTTAACAACATATCAACGGTTGAGATTGCTCCTAAATTAGACGTGGGAGAAGCTCAACAACACGAGACATTTTCGTTCGGAATCCGACAAAATATACAAGATACGATTATAGAATAATTTCCAATCGTTATAAAATCGAAGTAAAAGATTGAAACCTAATGTGCATAAGAAGAAACTAAGTTGTGTTTTTGTAATAGAAGTTGCATCATCCTTCAATGGTTACATGGATGGAGTATTTATAATATTACAAACGTGATGATGACCTTCAGATGAAATTACACGTGGTCTCATCTCCTCGGCCAAAACATCTAATCCTACTCATCCTTATGACATTATTAGCTTACAACACATTTAATACTCTTACATCATATTGACAAGACAAGATACAAATATAATTTTACAAACGTCACATCAATCATTCTACAATAAATTCAAGACCTTTGCATGTGGGCCGTCACTATCCGAGGTAGAGCCTTGGACTTGATCCGCTTTAATATGACAACCTCGAAATGAGTAATAGGCCTCCGAATTGCCTAGGGCCTTGTCTTCTATGGTCGATGCTTCGGCAGAAATGGGTCCATAGCTACAGTGGGTCGACCACGTGGCAATGCTAGTAGCATAGTCATAACATAGATGCTTGATGTTTAAGGCATGTCATTAAGTAGTTTTACACATTTTGTATAATTAAAAAAAAATATTTAATTAGTGAATCTTGCACTCCCTTGTTACTAGAAAACATGCATTCGATATGACGATGTTTTTTCCTTGGTCTAAAAATATGTTGTTGTAGTCAATAATGAGTTTTGTTAAATTTGATCCTACGAGGCTCTTCATTATCGGTCAAGTGGCAACCAGTTAGAAAGTAGCAAGAAGTCACCTAAGGTTCGCACTACACAATACACATCACTTGCTTATGTGGTAAAATTGAAGCTATGGAGTAAAGGAAGCTGAAGTGATCCTATCATCTCGACCGAAGTGATGTGTAGGTGTTGAACTCCATGTTCGAGGTGAGGTCCCATGAACTACTACAGCCTATTTCCAAAGCGACAAGCTTTTGTACCATAATACATCTTCTATTACTTTGTTTGAGAGATTTCCTACGAGATCTCCCACACAAATGATTGATTTGACATCTATGCAACAGAAACCTTCAGTCAATTTTTTAATCTACTTTTTAGAATCATTTAATATAACCTCAACCTAGGAGTGCAAAGATGATGCTTATGAGGTTAACGCATTGGTCGTTGAGACGAGACCATGTATCATCCATCCAATGGTAACCACATCTCAGCTTTTACTATAAAAACTAACAGTTGGTGTCATTTATAGGTAAAGTAATTTTACACTTTCAATAGTAACTTTGATTGATATTCTCTTCAAACCTCGTATCACACACTTTTTTGTGACTTTCATTCACTGTTCATCCATCTCCCAAATATATAAGTTGACAAAATTTATCGTTGGAGTGCTCGCGTTCGTCTCTTCCATTGTCGGAGAAGGTCACGAGCACCTAACATTTGTCCAAATGTACATGACCTTTACACCCGAACGAAAGTGGAGTTAGGATCTATTGACCTTTTTTCCCAACCGAAAACCGAGGTTAATACATTGATACCATATGTGGCAAGCATCGCTTTAATACAATGTTCCACTTGCTTAAAAGGCTTCATCCCTAAGAAAATGGGACTTCACCTCTACAATATGCTTCTTCTAAGTGAAAGGCTTTATTCTTGAAAAAGGGATTTTGTCTCTGTGGTACATTTCTTCTAAGTGAAAGGTCTCAGGACTTTGCCCCCAAAAATATTTGTTCTCTTCGATGCAAAAGAACTTTACTTCATTACTCATTGCCTCGGCACATAGGCTTCATCATCAATCAAAGCCCATGCATCATATAAACATATATGCTTGGTCTTGGAAACTTGTTACGCCTCGTCACAATGAGGAAACTATTCACTTCATCTAGTGTGGCCTTGAAATGAGCAACAGTGCACCATATATTGCCGCCTTGCTAATCACACGCCATAATATCATTTCTCCAACCACGTGTTAGATAAGTATTTCTATACTGGATACCGTATATGCAAGACCGATACCGTATATGCAACCGATACCGTATATGCAATAGTTACCGTATTTGCAAGAGTTACCGTATATGCAGTGGTCACCGTATATGCATAAATAACCGTATATGAAGAATTGACAGGTTATACACACTTGATACCAGATTTACAGTTTAAATAGATTGTATTATATATTTATAACAAATCCAATGACTTGTTAATTATAGTAAGGAATAACAATAACAAGAAATAATAATAATAATTAAACAGTTATAAACTTTTAACCGAGGCTTGTGTTACACACAATTTCCTTAAAATAGATTTCCCCTTCACCGTACGTACTTGAGGTATAAATTGAGCGTCTGCTTCCCAAGATACAATGGAAGAACGGTAGAATCTGACACCACAGATTTTACTTCGACGAACTGAGTTAGTGCTCGAGCAATATTACCCAAAAACAAACTGGAACAGAGACTGAAAATGAAGACAAACTTTAACTTATGCAGATGAATCTTCAGATGAAATTCGTGTGTTGAACGGAGGAGAAATGAGACATATATATACTGATTAGATAAGTATTTCTATACTGGACACCGTATATGCAAGACCGATACCGTATATGCAACCGATACCGTATATGCAATAGTTACCGATTTTGCAAGAGTTACCGTATATGCAGTGGTCACCGTATATGCATAAATAACCGTATATGAAGAATTGACAGGTTTTACACACTTGATACCAGATTTGCAGTTTAAATAGATTGTATTATATATTTATAACAAATCCAATGATTTGTTAATTATAGTAAGGAATAACAATAACAAGAAATAATAATAATAATTAAACAGTTATAAACTTTTAACCGAGGCCTGTGTTACACACAATTTCCTTAAAATAGATTTCCCCTTCACCGTACGTACTTGAGGTATAAATTGAGCGTCTGCTTCCCAAGATACAATGGAAGAACGGTAGAATCTGAGCACCACAGATTTTACTTCGACGAACTGAGTTAGTGCTCGAGCAATATTACCCAAAAACAAACTGGAACAGAGACTGAAAATGAAGACAAGCTCTAACTTATGCAGATGAATCTTCAGATGAAATTCGTGTGTTGAACGGAGGAGAAATGAGACATATATATACTGGCTCTTGAGAGTGTAACTTGCCCATTCATATAATGGCAATTACCACAGGAGTTTCTGGAGTTTCAACTGTTTCAGAAAATGAAAAGTCGGTTGAATAAAATAAAATTGTAGCAAAACGTAGACTCTTCTAAGGGGCCAATTTTTGGTCATCCGATCCGACATTCGTGTACGCAGGTCGGTCCCGCACACAAGTTCAAGGTCCGAAACCTCTTTAGGTCCACGATTTGCACACTCCCTACGCGCACGTGGAAATAGGCTCTATGCTACACATGATTACACCATTCTAAAGTGTAATCCTTTATAAAGTGATTTTAGTTTTCATCAACTTCAAATGTGGGACAAACACAGTTTTTAGTTTTCNTTCATATAATGGCAATTACCACAGGAGTTTCTGGAGTTTCAACTGTTTCAGAAAATGAAAAGTCGGTTGAATAAAATAAAATTGTAGCAAAACGTAGACTCTTCTAAGGGGCCAATTTTTGGTCATCCGATCCGACATTCGTGTACGCAGGTCGGTCCCGCACACAAGTTCAAGGTCCGAAACCTCTTTAGGTCCACGATTTGCACACTCCCTACGCGCACGTGGAAATAGGCTCTATGCTACACATGATTACACCATTCTAAAGTGTAATCCTTTATAAAGTGATTTTAGTTTTCATCAACTTCAAATGTGGGACAAACACAGTTTTTAGTTTTCCCACCAACATAAACTCCTTTTAAGTGATACACTTTGAACTTCAGTTTCTCATTCACCCGATCATTAATTTTGACAAATAAATATATGATTTCGATGTACTCACGGAGGAGAACCTAAATTAATCTTTAACTTCCAAAATAGCCAAACGAGTCCTACTCAAAAATCAAGTCAAATATTGAACATTAGTCACCTCATCACCTCAATAATTGGGATTTCAAAGGCAATTCGCAAGCTCTCTTTCCAGTTATTATTCGCTCCACTCTCCAACCAAAGTCTACACCTAATATGAATATTCATGCATGTACTAGGGAGATTATTGTTGCGCCACACTCCACATCACTTGCTTCCCTGGTCCGACCGAGGTCATCAAATAAAGAAAATCAATGTGATTCATGTATGATGTAATGAATAAACATAAATTTAGATTTATCCAAACCAACATTCGATTTCTTGATTAGATCTGAATCATAAACTTTCAGCTTTTTAACGAACTTAAGCTTTTACTACAAGTACTTGGAGCTTTCAACTTTCAAGTCTTCTAGGATAAACGAGTTATAGGCAGATTTCATAAAAAAAAATAGTTGTGGGGGCAAAATTGAGAGTTATAAGGAATTTTTCGAAAATCTTGTGTAAACTCTTGGAAAAATCTTAGTTTAAGGTCTTCGAATTGAAATTTAATAAGGGGACAGCTAACCCACTGCCGCCATACAAAATTCGCCCATGAGCATATGGGCACCTATTCAATTAAATAAAAAAAATTCAATTATAGATTGGACGAACCGAGAAAAAAAAATCAAGAAAACAAGTTTTCTTCTCATTTTTCTCAAGTTCACAAGAGGTCCTCCAAAACTTGTGTCCTTAAGTTGGCGCCCCTAAGTCCATATATTAAGCAGAAGTGGTTTATTTCAATTTTCAAGTCTAATTAGGTTATAATCGATTTAATTACCAGTATAGTCTTTAAATTTTAATTATTATTACAATTAAGTCCAAAAATTATAATTCAGTTCAAGACTTTATTGAGCTGCCAAGGGACCTGTTCGGTTGTATATTTTTCTAGTTTCAATAATTAGATCATGTCTAGGAGATCCTAGACCATGAAATTTAATTATTAGTCTCTATTTTTTCATTAAAAGTGTAAAAATCGCTTTCTAAAACATATGAAATCACATAAACTAAAATATTTGTAATATATTTCTCTGACCTCTCGAATATATATTTCATCCTTACTTGAAATTTGATAATTAGGTATGGACCAAAACGATCATTTTGCCTTTCTAATTATTTTCAGTAACTTAAATTACATTTTCTTTAACGATCATGTGAACCAATCACAAATGTTGAAATTTAGCCCCCGCTAAATATTGGGTTCAGATCCATAAATGTTCAACGAAAAATACTTAAATAGCTGCTCGATCCATTTTCAAGATGATTCCCTACACGAATTTTTGTTCCGTACTTTACTCGTTCTTAAGCTCTCAACTCACTATATATTTAATCAATCTAAATTAATCTTATTCATTGGTTAATCAATGAACAATTGAACTCAAGAAATAATATACATAACCCTGTTAAGGATTTTAGATGAATTATCCAATGATCAAGTGAAATTTAATTCTTTGCACGATTATCCTACATAATAAACTCCATATGTACTCTAATACGCTCCAAATGTACTAGTGTCACCATTAAATCATTTTTCTATAAGGACAAACCGCACACTCGAATGGTGAAATAACCAAAACTACAACATTCTAGTACAAGATGTCAACCCTTATAATTGGTTGTGAACAAGATTTTGTACGACCAAAATATAAGTTGCACCACATTGTGATACTCAATGCAAGTGATCATTGATACTTTTATTCACATGTTCAATATTAAATAAAATATAATAAAATTAAATAAATAAAAAAAATTTATTAACTCACATTTTATTATAACAAAACTATATTATTTGGGCCACAACCCAACAGAGATTCAATAGTGTTCCTAGCTTAGACTTATTGAAGAAATTTATTGTAACATGAAATCCATATCAATACTCAAAATTTCCCTAAAGAGAAGCTGAAAAACATTATTTCAATAATATTATTGATAGCATGTTGGATTAAACAACACTTACAATACTAATGAAAGTGAAAGTGGGAAAACACATTTCTCTATTTCACATTAATAATGGACAGTATGTGACCCTTATTTATAGTACAAGGAAGACATAAATAAAAGGAAAATGCAAATCTCCAAAATGTCCTACAATCTCTAAAATCTGCAGTATTCAATTAATATATCCTATATATATAAAAGAGGAATCTCCAATAATAATTCCTAATCAAGGGTCCAATCATCTCGAGACTTCAACACTTCCCCTAAAGTTGGATCGTAAATGTTGATTATAGCCAACTTGGAGATGAAATCATTGAATTTTGGTCTAGGCAGTCCTTTGGTAAAGACATCTGCAGTTTGTGCTTGTGTGGAAACATATGTCATGCAAATAGTTCCTTCCTCAACTTTTTCTTTAATAAAACGTTTGTCCACTTCTACATGTTTAGTTAGATCATATTGAACTGAATTAAAAGAAATGTTGATTGTTACTTTATTATCACAATAGAGTTTGATATGTAATTTTATTGTGGCATGTAATTCTTCCGAAGCTTCCTTTACCACAGTCCTTCACATATTCCTTGTGTAATAGCTTTGAGCTCAGCTTTAGTACTACTTGAACTTCTACATTTTATTTTTTGCTTCTCCGTATTACCAGAGTTCCCCATACAAATGTACAGTAACTAGTAGTAAACCTCATATCATTTGTTGATCCTGCCTAATCTGTATTTGTGAGGACTTCAACTTCTCTTCTTTCACTCCTTTTGAAGAATAGTCCATTTCCCCAGGAGCCTTTGAGATATCTGAGTATCTTATAAACAACTTCTAGGTGACTTTCCTTTGGAGAATACATGTGTAGGCTTACCAAACTAGCTGCGAATGCGATGTCAGGTCAGGTGTGTGATAAGTAGATTAATTATCCAAATAATCTTTTATATTTGTTAATTTCTACTATATTTCCTCCATCTTCAGTTTTATGTCCCACATCCACTGGTGTACAACTCTTCTTTAGTCTTTCCATCTTTGTTATAGAACAATATCATCGACATATACGATCAAAATCGTTTTAGTACCGTCTTCAAATTTTCGAAGGAATAGTGTGATCTCATTGTCCTTGACTGCTTGAGTGCGTATAAAAAATTTCTCAGTTTACATACTTAGTCCTTTTCGTTTACCTAGCGAAAATCTAGTGGTAATGTCATGAATAATTTTTCTTCCAATTCTCTAGTTAGGAATGCTTTTTTAATGTCCAGTTGCTGAAGTGGTCAATCCAAATTTGTAACTAGTGATAGAAGGACTGTAATTGTATTCAACTTTGCCACGGGCGGAAATGTTTCTGTGTAATCAATGCCGTAGATATGTGTGTATCATTTTGCAACCAACCGAGTTTTATACCGTTCTATTCCCTATCAAGTTTGTATTTCAAATTGAAGACCCATTTGCATTCAACAGGTTTCTTTCCTTGTGGTAAGTCCACCACTTCCCATATGTTACTACTTCTCTAACGCTTCTCTATTACTACTTCTTTCAATTTGAGATTCCCAAGGCTTTCTGAATAGCTTGGAGTAATTGTACAATCAAGATGGGATGTAGAAGCACGAAATCTCGTAGACAAAGCATTATAGGACATGAATTTTGAAATAAGGTGGAGAATGTATGACCTTGTTTGTATTCTATGAGCAATGGGTAAGTCAGTATCTGATATCTCTGATACTTACTGAGGATCTAAAGATACCATTAGTTCTAACTCTCTCGGTGCGTTAGATGTGAGATTCGCCGTGTTCATTGATTTTGACTTCCTTAAATAAACTAGTATTTCCTTAACATTTTGTTTTTCTACATTTCCCCCCGAATTAAAGTTTCCTTTTGTTAATTGCATATTAGAATTAGATGGTAAGATAGGTATAGGAGGGGAGAGATTGACATCAAAGAACCGATCTTCATATAAGGCCTCTCCCTAAAGAGAGGTTTTCTCAAAATACGAAATATTTTCAAAAAAAAGTTACATCAAAACTTACATAGATCCTTTCTGTGGAAGCGTCGTGACATTTGTAGCCTTTTTGTGTAGGAGAATATCCTATCATGACACATTTAATAGCTAGAGGATCGAGTTTACTTCTGTGATGTAAGTGAATATGAACGAATGAAGTTGGGAAATATTTCATAATTTTTTGGAGAGGTGTTTCGAAGTTTAGAGTATGGCTAGGCATCTGATTGATTAGATAAACGGATGTAAAGATAGCGTACGTCCAGAACGTTTGAGGCATGTGTGTAGTAACATTAAGGCTCAAGTAACTTCTAGAATATGTCTATTTTGCGTTCGGTGATCCTTTTTTATTGGAGAGTGTCAATGCATGAACATTGATGAATTATTTCATGTGTTTGGAGAAAGTCTCCCATGATGTTATTGACGTATTCTGTGCCATTGTCAGTGTGTAAAATTTGAATTTGTGTCTCTAATTGCGCATGAATCATGGAATGGAAGTTTATAAATGCGGAACGAATGTCATATTTATCTTTTAGTAGGTAACCCAACAAAGTCGAGTGTGATCGTCAATAAATGTAACAAACCATTTTGAGTTAGTACAGTTTGGGGCTCGTGAAGGGCCATGATAAGCGTATTTTGTACACTTATCTAGACCATCAAATTAGAGTATTTGTAAGTGATTTAGATGAATTATAACTTAATTTTGTGTTAATTAGGTTGTTAGGACGAACTCAATGTAAATTGGTTGAT
>CAIGRL010139637.1:0-17047 GCA_903798325.1 Fraxinus xanthoxyloides
AAATAATTCCATATATCATCTGAATTTGTTAAAAAAATTCTTAAAAAAAAAAACTTTGGGAAGTAGAACTGCCCTGCCTCCTTTTTAAACGTAATAGTTATACATTTCACATAGCATAGATTCAACATGCACATTTGATAATTCTATGATCATGAAATTTGAAATCTCATTTATAATAGTTTTTGTGTCAGTTAAATTAAGTCAATAGTCCATCACCAGAACTAATAGAAATAAAGAGGACAGCTCTTCCAAATATCTACGAAATTTTAATTTTATAAAATAAATTACATCAATACAAATTAACAAATTCCTATAGTTATGAAATATTTGTGAAATATAGAAAAAATATTATAAAACAAGTGAAGATATATGGTAATAAACACCGCTACATTCCTTTGTGGTATCGAAAAAAAGTTTTAAGAATTTCTTCACACAAAATGCAAGAGACAATATCCAATCTTCCAAATTATATTCAGGTCCATATATATGCCTATCATTATAATATATTAAAATAAATTTATCATAATTTTCACTCGACTATAACGTAAAATATGTAGAGTTCCATGTATGTATTACATTAGTGACAAATTATTTCTCTTGTAAGTCATATTCTGAACACAAACTGTTAAATACTTGTTTTCTTAATGCTGACACGGTAATAGAATTTATTGATTCTCTAATTTTATCTAAAAGAAATCTTATATATTCTAATTTATCTTTTTACAATCAAATTGATAATGTGACATACAGAACGTTGATNAAGAGACAATATCCAATCTTCCAAATTATATTCAGGTCCATATATATGCCTATCATTATAATATATTAAAATAAATTTATCATAATTTTCACTCGACTATAACGTAAAATATGTAGAGTTCCATGTATGTATTACATTAGTGACAAATTATTTCTCTTGTAAGTCATATTCTGAACACAAACTGTTAAATACTTGTTTTCTTAATGCTGACACGGTAATAGAATTTATTGATTCTCTAATTTTATCTAAAAGAAATCTTATATATTCTAATTTATCTTTTTACAATCAAATTGATAATGTGACATACAGAACGTTGATGGAAAAAATAACTTCCAAATGCAAAATTAAAATCATTAATATATTTTTCGATAGCAATTTTGTTCATGGTAGTATATCAAAAGTAAAATTTCAAATCATTTCTTGCATACAATATTCTTCTATAATATCTTTTAAAACCATGTATATGCTAGTGACATGATGTGGATATTCTACACATCTGAATGCAATAATCATTTTATGTATAAGTAATAAGTGATCAATATAATAAGCTATAACAACAATATAACTTTTTTTATTAACACCGATCCATAAATCAGAGGTAAACGACATAACACTATTAAAAGTTTTTATATTTTCAATAGCAATTTGTTTTCTTTTGTTATATAATTTTATAGTAACTGAACGAAGAGTATTTTTATAATAAGAAGTATACATAGGCTGGAGATAATTCTACACAAATCGAGTAAAGTATATTGACTCTATCATCGTAAGTGGCATATTTGCTACAGACACATATGTAGTCATTCTTTTACGAAATCTTTCTTGTTAATATGTAAAGGTGTAAAGAGTATAACCAAAACCGCTAAACATTAGTGTGGTCTGTTTTGGGTCAAGATCGACTAGTTTCACTTTGCAACTTCTTAATATGTGCATATTCAAATGCATTATGCTTGAATTAGGTTTCCAATTAAATTATTTGTCATAGTAATTGTAACATACTTTTCAAATATCAACTCCACTTTGAACCCCAACTTTTTTACGTGTCTTATGTTATTAACAATTCGAGAATTCTTTTTTCAACATCTTAATCTCAAGTACTTCTTCCTCTTTGATATCTTCTAAATCAATTGGGATATTTTGATATGCATCGTAGCAAGATGGAGTACTCAACTATGCTTAAACTGATTAATTTCGTTACTAATAAAATCCATCTATAGCTATTATAGTAAAAAAAAAATATTGAAGATTAGAGTAAAAGAAATTGAATATTAAAATTAAAATTAGAATACTGCAAAATTTTATGAAACTCAACTAAATTGGAGATTGGAGTATAGAAAATGGAATAAAGAAATTGGAGACTAAAATACTGAATACTAGAGTAAAAAAATTGGAGATCGATTGAAATAAATTGATTCTAAGTGGTAAATTTTTTTCTGTATATGCTTGTCAAAGTCAAAGGTTGCAGGCAACTTTGCTATTTTTTTTGTTTTTTTAATTTTTTTTAAAGTTCGGCTCGATTTGTTACATGCCGAAAATGACCCGTGATACGGGCTTGCCCATGTGGCTCGACGAGCTACACAGGCTGGCTCTAGTTTTGCTCGAGCCGATGCTCTAAATTGAGGCTCGACCCGAATCTCGGCTTGGGCTTTTTTTGGACCAAACCACGCGCAGCTTGAGTGGCGAGCCACCTTGACATCACTACATAATTCATATCAAACATTGAGACGCAACCCTAATAAGTGTGTCATACTTCTTAGTTATTAACTTGCTAACAATAGTTCCAAGTTAGTTCAATTAGAAGATGTCCTTCTCTCTTTTAGTTTTCATGTTTTAACCCTTGTTTGATTCTCATTATTTTCAAAATATATTTCCCTATTTCTTCTTTTCAATCACATGTTTTTAATAAAATAATATTACACACAAATTCAAAATTTTTCTTATTTTTCAACCACACATTTTTACTCAATTTATTATCTAAAATACATTTTTAACAAAAAAAATGGGACTCAAACAGATTATTAATATCTTCTCAAACTTATGTGACAACTCATAGGCAAAAGAATTATGCATGCAAGCCTCACCAAAAGAATAATAATCTACTCTGTCTTAAAAGAGGGAGTTCGAGGATTACTATTCATTTCAGTTTTTCACTCAGTTTATTGTTCCATGTGTAGACAAAAGAAAAAAAATTGTGTCTCGCAGCCGCAATTATTGACTACTGACTCTTTCCCGCCAGTTTTAAAGAGGGAGTTTGTTGACCAATTGGTTCAACCGTCAATTGCAAATGTATTCTTCATATATATCTTTTAATTCATTTTTTCTCTCAAATCTTCTGACTTCTTACTCTTTCTCTCTCACTTGATCTCAGTGGCACATGCGGCAAAATGATCTCCATCGAGTAAGTTTCATATTGTAATTAGTGACATCATTTCTCGTGTTTGATATTTGTCCTTATCTAAAATGGTTTGGTATTGTTAATAGTAATTCAAGGTTTTTCGATAGGGATTTCTTATTTGTGATGTGGTGTTCCTGAACAAAAAAAAGGGCAGGATCAATATGAGAAAGATGAGTTTATAGTGGATGATGGTGAGGACGAAGAAGAGGAGGAGGAAGAACATACAACTCATTGTGGCGAAGAGAGACAAAAGAATAAGGAAAGGAAGAAAATGATTTACTATGAAATAATTGAGACCAAGATTTAACTATTCATGGGCTCAAATCTAAAACTAGAGACAAGGTAATTTTTTTCTCAATTCTTAATTATTTTCCCCAAGAATTTATGTAGGATTTGTTCTGTTTGAATGCTTGTCTTCATGATTAAGTTATCTTAATGAAAAATTGTGAATTTGACTATGAACAGTAACGAGTACATTTCACGACCATAGATAGTAGTAGCGGAGAGGCAACATATTATTTTTTAACTTTAAGATTATCAACATATCATTATATAATTGGAATACAAAATAGAAATGATTTTGTTGTAAATTATTGTTAGCACACAAAAATAAAAAAACTGAATTGTAAAAAAAAAATCGAAGACAACACTGTGTGGAGTAACACTCAAACATTAGGAAATATTCAATTTCATACATACACGAAAATCAAAATTTCTTTCGGGGGCAATGCCCCCTCGACCCCTGCGACCTCTTTCATTTTTTTTTTCAGTTCTACCCTGTTAAATATCTTATTTCTTCTTGGACAAGCTATCGTCTGCTGTACATATACCTAAAATTGTAGACATTTCATCCCTACTTTGTGCCTGAAGGAGGCCAAAAGGTAAATGATAATTTATTCTATAGGTTTTGCCACGACATCAAATCCGAATTGAGTACGTCGATTTCTTATCGATTTTCATCGACCTCACAAAAGCACTACCGACTGCCGTAATTTTTTGTACAAAAAAAATCCCTTTTTAATGTTGGGTGATTTTATGTGGTAGAATTGCATTAAATATTTTTAGTTCCAAATTTACCTTTAACATCAGTGTTCATGGAAATTCATTTTAACTTATTCTGTGGTGGTATTTTTGGTAAACTTATTGTTAAAGCGGAGGATGTAATTGCCTTTCAATTCTCAATGTAATAAATGTCGTTTGTCGAACCGTTGTCATTTGATTAATTTCCAGTGCAACCGAGTTTTTAATGACAGTTTTCATTTTTTCTCATATCAGAAATCTCTTCTCCATTCGTTCTCTTCTTTTATACAAATGTTGAGAAATTTTGTGGAACAATCTCTCATATAATCTGAGCATTCAAGACACTAATATTACCATGAATAGAACACAATTCGTGCGTTGCACGATGCAAAAATTAGTAATAATAATAAAAAAAAGAATTGGAGAGAGGTTAGAGCGATCTTCCTCGTCTTTAGTCCCTCGTGGGACTTCTTGAGAGGAAAAACAAGATTTGAATTAAATTATTTTCATTTCTCCATTTACTTTTATATTAATTTTCGGTTTAAGTTTGGAGACATAAAACAAAACCAAAAATAAAAGTCCAGATCACAGGATCGTGTCCAAATTCCCAACCATGGACAATGACATATTTGAATTCTAATAAAAAATGCAGAGCAATCCCATTTTTATTTCATTTTTAAAAACAAGTAATATTTATATTGAAACTAGGCTAGGTTCACAATTGGAGCATTTTTTATTTTTTTTTAATTTTTATTTTGTTCTAATTTAGAGTATTATTCTATTTATTTATACCCCAGTGGGTTCGTGAGCTGCCCTTTATGACCAAGAACGCAATACTGAGTCATTTTTGTATTATTTTAAAATTAGAAACTTATGTGTGAACAGAGAAAGTGATGGGAACTTTTGGACAAACATCAAGGACAGATATTTTCAAAGCATGCACACTTGGCCTTCCTGGCTGCTTCCTTTCCATATTTTGGACTTTTTATTTCTGAGGTTAAATATATATTTGGTCCTCAAAGTTTATTTTGTTTTGAATTAGCCATTAAAGTTTATTAATAGTTCAAATCTGATTACTCTGTTAGTGAGGTTTACTTCTAATCCTAGTTGGTTCCATTGCCGTGCAATATTCATTCATGTTAAAAATGGGATGACAAATGCCAAACCCCCATTTTGGTTGAGTTCAGATATTATGTCTCGTTTAGTCCTATATTTTACAATAAATTTTGTAAAAAGTTTATTTTTTGTAATATACTTGGAATTTGACGATAATCTCACTAAGGATTGGCCAGATTAGAACAATTAGAAAAACTGAAATGACTGACTTTAAGATTTTCTGCAACTTGGGGGATGAAACGTATAAATGTAACACTTGATTTCTCATTACCTAATACGCAGAAAAGAATTAGTCAACCATCATCAAGTCTTTACCTACAACTTTCCAACCCCCCTACTTTTCTTTCCCTTTCTCCATTAGATATCTATAAAAGTATATGTAATCTTTCTTTCTTTCACAATAATTCACAAGGAAGAAAAAAAGGAGAGAAAGTATAATCTTTTGGAACATCCCAAATTCTTGATCTTCAAAAAAAAAAAATGGACAAGCTTGTTAAAACTGTCCTCTATTCATGTTTATTGATCTCTCTCTTTGCTTCTTCATCTTATGCTCAGAATTGCTCTTACACATTTTCCAACAACTCATACACTACATGCAATAGTCTTCCTGTCCTGAACTCATTCCTACACTGGAACTACCACCAATCTAACCATTCAATTGATATTGCCTATCGACATACCGCTGTCACCTCGTCCGACTGGGTCGTCTGGTCACTGAATCCGAGCGGGGGAAGAATGGTCGGCTCGCAGTGTTTGGTCGCTTTTCAGAACTCCAGCGGTCTTGTTCATGCATATACCGCACCGATTACGGATTTAAACACGCAGTTGCGAGAAGGGCCATTGAGTTTTAGAGTTCCTAGGATTTCTGCTGAATTCACCAATAATCAGATGGTGATATATGCTAGTATTGAACTTCCTAGGGGAAGCACAAGTTTTACTCAGGTTTGGCAAAATGGACAGGTTTCTGGGGACACTCCTACGAGACATGCTACAACTGGAGATAATATGAGATCTTTTGGAACTATTGATTTTGTTTCTGGATTGACTTCGGATACTGGCGCCGTCAGCGGAGGTTCGCGACAACGAAAGAGAAATGTGAGTAGAAACTTTTTTTTTTTCACTGATTCGAGATCTGCTATCCCCACTAAAAGCTTGATATCCCACCATTAGATTGTTTGCGGTGCGTTTCGAGCACGTTTGAAATTTCTTACAAAATCTAAATTTTCTTACGTTATTTGAAAAATAAAAGTAAAAAGGGGATGGTAGATTTAGATTCTATAATGGATGAATTTTTATGTCATATTTTACTGCTGTGTGGTTTATAGGTTCATGGTGTGCTAAATGTTGTGAGTTGGGGTATTTTGATGCCTGTGGGTGCAATGTTAGCGAGGTATTTGAAGGTGTTCAAGGCAGCCAATCCAGCCTGGTTTTACTTACATATCGCTTGTCAAGTTTCTGGATATGCAGTCGGTGTGGCCGGTTGGGGCACTGGCCTCAAACTCGGAAGCGATTCTCCTGGAGTTCGCCAGGACACTCACAGGAACATCGGAATTACCATGTTTGCCCTCGGAACACTACAGATTTTCGCCTTGCTGTTGAGGCCAAAGCCAGACCATAAATTCAGATTCTACTGGAACATCTACCATTACAGCGTTGGATACACCGTGATAATATTGAGCATAGTAAACATATTCGAAGGGTTCGACATATTGGATCCTGAGAAAAAGTGGAAAAGGGCATATATTGGTGTGCTTATATTCCTAGGAGCCACTGCAGCTATCTTGGAAGCCTTTACATGGTATGTTGTGCTCAAGAGGAAACGGAAAAATCACGCGGATAAAGTCTCGCACGCAGGTAACGCAATGAATGGATATAATGGCAGATCCCAGCAGCAGCAGGCAGTGTAGACACACTTTCTATTGCCAGAGGATTTTTGGGATATATTTTATTTTTCTTATGATTCTTTTCTAGTTTTAGTTACTTGTATTGTATTTTGCTATTTGAGACATTGATGTGTAGAATATATTCTTGTTTGTATATCATAAATATTACACACACACACACACCCATGGCCATGATGATTTTACTTCTACGGTTTCATTTGATGATATACGTTTTTTCTTCAATTTTCTTTTGTTAATAATATTTGATAATGAATTTCTTCAATGGCAATCAATAATATTAAAAATAATTTAAGCTTACAAATTATCTTTTAGTTAGAAAAAGTAAAAACATAAATAGTTTAACAAATTTAATGAATATTTTAAAATCAATTATTAATCGGAAATTCTGATAGGACAAAATAAAAGTTGGAAAGTCGGTAATATCATTCATAAATAATAAAAGGATAATCTAACTTATAAGCCGATACCTTCTAAAAATAAATAATTAAAATTTTGATTGATACGTCGGCTTTTATAAGTGTTAGCAGCAGGGGTTAGGGCAGTGCTGGGCATTTAAATTTTAGTGGAAACAAAAAACTATTTTCTTTGGATTTTTATTTTTTCTTTATATCAGTTTAGTAAAAAAAAATTATTTTACACCTAGCTTTGCCCCTTTGTATTGATGATCACTAAATATATTGTTGTCTGCAATTTCGTTTGAATCACATATATTAATTTCAATTAATAACTGCCAACAATCATATCGCCGATGTTTACCGAAGACAATAACTGTGATGATTTTGTCGTTGATAATCACAAACAAAAATATGTCAGTAATCATAAATTATATTGTTGTTAGTATTTTCATCTGAAACATGAACAAGATTTCCGTCAATCATTGTTTGTGTTATGCCTCACCCAACGAGGCTCCAAACAGAGCCACGTGGCAAAAGAATGAAGGCGGCACAACATTTTTGGTCGAACCCATGAGCATTCGAACCGGTATAGATGGGCCGAACTCGTATGTTGTAGCGGACCCCTGATTACTGAAGCAAATTGGTAAAGGTTTCCCAAACAAAATCTTTGTGCAAAGATCATATAGCAAATGGGGTGATGTGACAACTCAATAAAAAGACTTACATGGGAGGCCTGAAGTTGCACAACCGCCATTACACTTAATGCAGTACAACCTAAAAATGATTGATTGACTCCAATGACCAGAGAATTCAGTAGTGGGGATGAAGCCATGTGTGCATTCATCCTATGGTTCACATTTGCCACCTCCTACTATAAAAGCTCTTTCTTAGCACCATTCAAAGATTATGCTAGTTTAACAAAAATAAACATCTCTATACTTTGTTGCTTTATATTGTATCCCCAGCTCCGACCCCCCTTTTTCTTGATAAAATCTGTGTCCCAAGCTTGTCCCTCATTCAACTATATATTCCACCATACTGATTTGATCGTCGGAGTGCCCGCCACCACCTTCCACACCACTGGAGCTTGGCTATATGTCATAATGATTTGTCCAAGTGTGCAGGATGAAAGCTTAAGTGGACATAGGAGAGCTGGGATCTGTTGATCACGTCACCTTTACAAAAAGTGGGGTCAACAAATTGACGTCGTTTGTGGATAACTTCTTACTATAACCACGAAAATCTAAGCGGTAAAACCTACTAGAAAAACACAGTCTTCTCCCCTTGAAAATGGCTTTCTTGAAGAAAGAACAAATAGAACCCCCCCTCCCCCCAGGAAAGAGAATTCTCAAAGGATAATTGCTTGAAGTGTTCATCTCATATCATGAGTGTACAATCCACCTTGAACGAACCCCCTCTGAATAAGAAAGGTTCTCGTTCATCATGAACTTAAGAGGAGAAGACGCTTTCCCTAAAGAACGGGCCCATAGAAAGACGACATACGGTAGACGACCCCACCACCACAGATCAAGAGTGGCGACACAACTAAAAAGGGAAGTAGCTGCCAGGACTTCAGATATGAAAAGCATTACCCAACAAAATGAAGCCATGTAAGAACTCTTGATACACATGTAAAGCCAATATGGCTACCAGATACCCCCATCCGTACCTCAAGAGGACTTCTTCCCTTAAAAGGAAGACAAAGTACAAATCCAACATGCCACCTTACATCCCTATGCTAGAGACGGGAGTCCCATGGAAAGGGAAGTATGCATAGATACTTCAACGAACTACGTCACTGATCAGCCTAAGGAAACCCAAACCCGCTTCCCTTCTGAATAAGGATAAGGGCCTCAATGGTTCGTCTGTGTTTGACATGATCAGCTATTCACAAAGGGCTGGGAATAGGTCATTTTCACAGCCTCAAGATCCTAGAAATAGGCCTCTTGAACACATGCAAGCTTAGAGTCAAGCTTTGCCTAGAAATGGTGAGAAATGAGGGATGAGGAAAACCAAAGAAACCAAGTTAGCTACCTTCTCCTTATCAAACGGAGAAGGATGAAGATTCTGATGGGCCCAAAAGGTTGTGCAACCTGGATGATGACAACGATAACCTGCCATTCTCCCAACACTTAAGGAAAGCCCAGGTACCCAACCACTTTGTACCCCCAAAGATCCCTAAGTAAGAGGGAAAAAGCGACACATCAAAATACCTCAACAACTACAAGACCCATATAATCTTAAGAGGATCTTCGCCAACGGTGAAGTGCAAAGTGTTTCACTTAACCTTAAGTGGAGCAGTTGAGATGTCGTATAGTAGAATATCGATAGGGAGCATAGGTTGGCCAAAACTCAAAAAGACATTCCTAAAGTGGTATGCAGCTAGTAAAGAAGAGGAGGCCCCCATCCAACGTCTTTAGGATATGAGGCAAGACTCCCACTTGCATATAAGCAAAGAGGAAAAGGTCCCACTTCTCACTTAGTGGATCAGCAATGGCCCAAACATCTGGCTAGGCCCCTCCCTTCTGCCACACTAAACGTTGTACTGGCATTGGCATGTGAGGATATCCTGCCACTGCATCTAGGCACCACCTCAAGTTAGAAGTAAGGGTAGAAGAAACAGACGGTAAAGTGAACTTAGAATTGGGCCTTATTGTTCTTATAATCGAAGTTCTCAACACAACACTAGGGATTGCCCATCCTTGCCATACTGCCTAGGGAATGGTCACACCTAAAGAAGGGATACGTCCCGATGCAGACCAATACGGGATGAAGCAAGGAAAATCTCCGGAGAGGTTGAAAAGAACATATAGAGGCCACGAGATGGACAAAGGCATGGAAGAGGACCCTCACCAGAAGGGAATGTCAGACCCATACGCGAAATAGAAACCATCTTTGGAGGTTTATATATTTGGGATGAGACTAGGAATTCCCAAAAGAATTATGCGAGAAAGGCAAATGATCCTCCAATGACAAGCTTCATAGTTCAGAGATGCCCTTCCCATCATATTCACGCATGAATATAAATCAGGTCTACATTTCCCTCACTATCGACCTTAGTAGTAAGAGCCTAGTGGCCCACAACGGACGAAAACTAAAGTTGGTCGACAATGAGAACTCAATCAACATCTTATTTATAGCCACATTCGACAAAACGGATAGGACCATGAACTCACCCCAATGACGTTGCCTTTATATATATTCACATGTGATAACATCATCCTCAGGGGTAAGATAACTTTGGCTATGGAAATGGGCACCTCCCTTAATGGCTCGCCATTTCATGGAATTCCTAATAGTTGATAATCAATTCGCCTATCTCGAGGGTACTGGAAAGACTTGCCCTGAAAGAACTTCGGGCTGTTACACCCATCTATCATCCATACATAAAATTGTACACCAAGCATGGCATGGCCACGGTGAAAAGAAATCAAATGGTGTCTAGAGAGTGTTACTAAAACTCCTCGCCAAAGCTGACCCACACGAAGTGAATGTGGTCCTAATTGATACTGAAATGGTCGACTCCTCTAAAGAACCTGAACAAGGAGAAGATGCTAACATGGTAGAAGCCTTTGAAGAAGGGACGACCTTTGAAGAAAGGTTAATGGTGATAGAAAGAGTCTTAAAAGAAAGGGTCCTGTGTGACGAGCTCGGTCCCAGGATTTTAGAATTCGATCCCAAACAGTCTTAGTAAGGAATTGGAAGGCTTCCTGGTAGATCCATGAGATCCCGACAAAATATTACACGTGGGCAAAAGCCTGTATGCCGAGGTAAGGAGAAGCTCAAATGTTTCCTTTCTAAAAATTTAGCATGGAAACATGAGGATATGGTGGCATCGACCTCAAGGTTAACATCATCATCCGAAGATTGATCCTTATGTTGCCCTATATAGAAAAAAAGACGAGCCTTTAACCCAGAAAAATATGAGGCTTTGAAGGAAGATGTGTCAATGCTTATAGTCAATTGTTTTATTAGAGAGGCCACCTACCCAAAGTGGATCTCCAACTCGGTACTAGTAAAAAGGCACAACGGCTAATGGAGAGTACGCATAGATTTCTCTAACCTTAATCAAGATTGCCTAAAGGATAGCTTCTCCCTACCACTAATTGATCAACGCTAGACTATGCTACAGTCCATAAACTACTAAGTTTCATGGATGCATATTTGGGCTACAATCAGATCCACATGCACTTCGTCGACGAAGAAAACACCTCCTTAATCGCTAATCGATGTCTGTATTGCTACAAGGTGATGCTATTTTGGTTGAAAAATGCCAAGGCTACTTATTAAAGGCTTGTCAATGGAATGTTCGTAGACCTCATTAGCAAAACTATGGAAGTCTATGTTGATAATATGTTGGTAAAGAGTTAGAAAACTAAAGATCATGTCAATACTTAGAAGAAGCTTTTTAAATCTTGAGGAGGCATAGGATAAGGTTGAACCCTTCAAGTGCATTTGGTGTCGCTTCAGGCAAATTCATAGATTACATGGTCAACCAAAGGATAACAATAGCTAACCTAGAAAAGATTAAAGCTTTAATGGAAATGAGATCTCTACGGAAACTTAATGATGTTCAAAAGCTCATCGGGCGCATAGTTGCCCTAAACTACTTCGTGTAGAATGCCACTGATAGATGCCTTCCATTTTTCAAAGTTCTCAATAGAAAGAAGAAGTTCCAATTGAAAGAAGAGCGCAAAGTGGCCTTTCAAGAGTTGAATAAGTTCCTAGGGCAAGCCCTCTCAGCTCCAAGCCAAAGGCGGGTGAACCCCTTTTACTCTACTTGGTCATATCAGAAGAGGCCATAGCTTAGTCCTTGTCAGGGAAGAAGACAATCACCAATTTTTTGTGTATTATGTGAGCAAAGTTTTATTGCAACTGAAGATCCACTACCCAGAGATGGAGAAGTTGTCTCTTTGCCTTGTGACGACATCAAGAAAGATAAGATCGTAATTTCAAGCCCACATCATACACGTGCTGACGAACTATCCCCCTAAACAGGTGCTTCAAAAACCTGACACCTCAGGACTGCTAATGAAATGGGCCATAGAACTTATTGAGATCAAACTTGTATTTAGAGCTAGAATTGCCATTGAAGGCCAAGCCTTAGCAAGTTTCATCGATGAATTTGCCAATACCCCTGAAATAAAGGAAACTATGGAACCTGTTGACCCCATACATGAAACCTCTTTATGGATGGTTATTTTGGAGAAGCGGGTGTTAACATATGATTGATTATAACATTAGAGTTTTGATTATAACAAATAAGTTAATCTCATTTACTAACAATTTGAATTCAAGTGATTATAATTTTCAAAACATATGGTGAAAAATTAATCCATGGTCGTTAAAAGATCAAAAGTTGTCATCATAAATCGGACTCATGAAAGAAGTCCAAATCGAAGTCACATTCAAGAATTTAAAAGCCTGATTTCAGAGCAAGATCAATGCTTGATTTCTTAGCTAAAGTGTAAAAATACTAATACTTTGATATATGACAATAAATACTTAAACTCAAAACCCCTCCATGCATTAAAAACAATTTTGTGCACTAAAAATAATTCGAATACAATGAATTGATCAAATGTAAAATGACTTTTAAAAATTGATATTTGGACTTGAAAAACACTTTTTAATTGTATTTAATGTACAACACACATGCCTTAACACAGAAAAAAATATATGCCTATCTTTTCTTCAGAAGGCTAAACAGTTTAAATCATCACGCATGTATCCTATCAATGGCATGACGTTGCAGAGCACCTGCTATGATTGGGTCATCTGTAGTTTCTTTCAGTCTTGTGATAACATTCATCAACTTTAGTGGCTCAACCTATGTACAAGGGCCTCGTTAGAGTTTCTTTTAGCCCAGTGATATGATTCATCAACTTTAATGGCTTGCCCTACGTAGGGCCGAGCTAGAGTTTCTTTCAGCCTTATGACAGACTTTATCAACTTTAGTGGCTCGCCCTATGTACAAGGACCTCGCCAGAGTTTCTTTCAACCTTTTGATAGGCTTCATCAGCTTTAGGGGCTTGCCTTACGTATAAGTGCGTCACCAGAGTTTCTTTTAGGATTGCGAGATGCTTCATCTACTTTAATGGCTCGCCCTACGTATAAGGGCTTCACTGAAGTTTCTTTCAACATATGATGGGCCTCAAAAACTTTCAACAACACACCCTCTATAAGGGCCTCACCACCATGTTCGATTATTTTTTAAATTCACGCATTCTATAAATTTCATGTTTGGACTTGGGAGAATAGTGTGCTATAGTACAGATGTGTGTGTCCGTCCCTCCGTAAAGAACACGATATATTTTTTAACCAAGTCCGTTAACCTTGGGGTTCATTTCCAAGGATCATACATGTGTCCCTCCACAAAGAACATGATACATTCTTTAAGCAAGTCTGTTAACCTTAGAGCTCATCTCCAAGGATCATACGCTACCTTGGAGATGAAACATGCCCAACTTTAAAGTATAGGCATTATATAAATATTCATACATGGACTTGGAGGACTATTGTTACACACCGAACGAGGCTCCAGGCAGAGCCACATGGTACACACATGGCAAAAGAATGCATGCAATTTTGGTCGAACCCATGAGCATCCGAAACGGTATAGATTAGCTGAACCTGTGGGATGTAGCCGACCTTTGGTTACTGAAGCTGATTGGCAGAGGCTACCCAAAGAGAATCTTTGGTAAGATCCTGTAGCAAGTGGGGTAATGGGACAACTCGATGAAAAGACTACTCCCCCAACCAACAAGTATAGTTTAATCTTACATGGTAGGACTAAAGCTGCAAAACTGCCATTTCACTTAATGCAGTGCGTAGGAATAAAGCTTTGAAATCAGGAGAGTTGAGAGTTGGCCACGTCACTTATACAAAAAGTGGGGTCAATAGTTTGCTTATTAGTTTCTTTTATTATTTTTCTTGAAAATTCTACATCGACGTTTTGCCCAAGACTTCCAAATTCTTTGAATTGTCTCTAGTTCGAAGAGGTGTCAAGAGGTTCTGATTTTATGTTTATATCATAGAATATGAGAAAAAATTTGTTATTTACGGTATTTAAGTATAGCGACTCCTACTTTCTCTAGGAATTTGGCACCATGCTCCTTTAGTATTTTAGGTTTGCTTGATAAAAAAAAAAGTACAATAGGAGAGAGTTTCAAAACTCCACATTGTTTGTCATGCTTGTAGATAACTCCACATTTCACACGAGACTATACATTGTTAGCTCTCATTATTCTTCTTGAAATTTCATCCCAACTTGCTACTCAGTATAAATTGTCATGATAGTATGATTTGACTAAATATATATACAAATACTTGTATATATTGATAATAATAATTAATCTATGCAAGTTTAATCTCATGTTTATAGTGGATAGAAGATATCTTATTTATCGATGAGATGACAAGATGTGGTCAGCCACCCCATCGGTGGGGTCTAAAATACCAGTAAGGCGGCAAGACCACATCTTATCACTGCACCGATGGACAAGATATCTCTTGCTCAAGGTCAATCTTACTAATTTATGTCTTTTATTTCTTTCATATTCATATCTTGCCACCTCATCGATGAGCATGTCCTACAAATCTATGTATATCTTCCATTTCTTTCATATACATATGTAATTCATCCTTCCTTACATGACTTTAAATTTGCACAATTTCTCAATTCGTGCGTGTAATTTTTGTTCACAATTTCAGCGAAGTAGTAGTAGAATAAGTGGGAGGAAAATCATTCAATGGATCAAAACTCAACTCATCATCATCTATATTCACATTTGATTTAAATAAAATAAAATAAATAAATAAATAAACATATAGACGAGTCTTTTTCTTTAAAAAATTGTGTAGTCGCCGCCCAAGACTCCATTTTTCTTTAAATTACTATATATTTCCAACTGCTCCACCTATATGTGTCTCAACTTTCTCCATCCGTCACAATTATTTTTTTAAAGTCTTCCGTTCAAGTCAATTTTGATTTATTCGTTTCATCTTTGAAATTTAGAATTCAAATGATATATTCTAGAAACTAAAATGTCTTTTATGTTTAGTCAAAGTAAAACGTGTCCAATGTTTGCAATAATTTCAAAAGGGAAAACGTGTGCAACCACGCGAATAAAATTAAGCGCATCTTTACGTGCGCATGACGTGGTTACAGTTTTAGCACAATGTTAATAACTTGACGGTGCTTGTGAAATAATCACCCATTCGATAAATGACGCAAAATGTTCCTATAGTTTATTTTAATCATGTAAATTGTCTATATCATTTCAATTTTGGTATTTGAACCCTCAAATCGACATTTTTTTTTGCACAAAAGTTTTTTATCATCTATTTTTTCAATTAAAATATTATAAAATGACTAAATCATTTTTTTTGGAAGATGATTTCTTTGGCTAATATGTTTTAAATTATTTTTTGTAAGACTCGTTGCGCTATTTGAAAAATTTAGTACTTCAACAACAATTATTTCTTTCTGATATTATTTCTTTCTTTTCTATTTGTGTTATTTAAAGAGGATAGTAAATTAGTCACTTTTCGATGATTTAATGGATAAAATAGACCGTAAGGACCTTTTGATGCTAAAATTGAAATGATATGGTTGATTTGTACAATAAAAGCAAACGTTTTGCACCAATTATCCATATTTGACGTAAGAAATTGACGTGACGAGATGGAGAGGACCAACTTCGCAAGAAAAAAATTGAAATGAGGGTTTAAATGTCAAGTTGAAACAATAAGAATGATTTGCACAATTAGTGCTAACGATATATACATTTTGTGCAAATTACCCTCACCCATTCTTATGGCGGGATGAGAATCTCTCAATTCGTCTGATTATCGGGATTGGATCGGACATAGGAAATACAGTCCTTGTCCAAACTCATTCCGATATTTATTTATATAACTAGAATTTTAAATGAGTTATCCAAGTTTTTGACGGTCTTTTTATACAGATGATACCATTGGTAGTAGAGATGAGATAGTCTTTATATTGTTTCGAGGAGCTTGTTATGAGCTTCGTAACGCATCAAGAATCACCTCTGTTGACTAAATATAACGATCACAATCCTGACCCCAACATAGCTAGAAAATCACGAAGTTGGTGGAACACTTGGAAAATTCTATTGACTTGTTCGCTAAAATAATAAACCGCAAGTGCACGGGTCGCATTCAAGTAATAAAGTGCTTTAAAGACTGAATTGTCGATCTCTCGAGGAATGTATACTTTAAATTACACAACCTTAATCAATTTAATTTTAAATGTCAAAAGAAATACACACAATTAAACATAAGATTTGAAAAGTGGTAAATAAACTAAAAATCTACAAAATAAGGAAAACACAAATACTTTAAAATTCTGGAGGAAAATGTAGTTGAGATTTATGGTTTGGTTTAACTGTCGCCTAATTAATTTCTACACAAACCAATTAATAAATTACTT
>CAIGRL010139644.1:0-20198 GCA_903798325.1 Fraxinus xanthoxyloides
TATGTAGTCAAGATTAATTAATTAATGATAATATAGTACAGAATTTAGGACAAATCAAGGGTCTCTATCAGTATTAAAACAGTAATTCCAAGATATTAAGGCGAACTTATTTAATTAAAATCAAATTTTAAATAAATACCAAATTAGAGTCCAACTCTACCTTCAAGAAAATTTTAGGGTGAGACAATTTAATTAAAATCAAATTTCAATAAATGTCAAATTAGCGTCCAAATCTAATTTCAAGAATATATTAGGGTGGACAATTTAATTAAAATCAAATCTTAATTAAATACTAAATTAGAGTCCGACTCCAATTTAAGTTGTATTAAAATTAATCAATCAACGCATTTACATGGTCGAGTCCATAATCATCCACTAATTAAACATTCAGCATATAACTGATTTCCTATATATATATGTTTCAAGGATCTATCAATTTAAAGTCGTCTAAACTAATTTAGACAAATGTATCAGAACAATTAATTTCATTTAATCAAAAAGGTCGTCATAACTAATTTAGTTAAATTGATCGGGACTATTAAATAATTAATTTATCAAATTAATCAATTAATTTAATTAGTGGGTTTATTTAATTAAAATCAAGTTTCAATTAAATATCAAATCAGAGTCCAACTCTAATTTTGTAATTATATGGCGGAACTCACTACAACAAAAATAGCTTACGGCAACGTTCAAAAAAGTTGCCGTAGACTTACGGCAACGTTTGGACGTGTGTTGCAAATAGAGGTGTTGTCGTAGAGTGGAGAGATACGACAACGTTTTTTGAACGTTGCCAAAATTCAATCCATAGCCAATTGATTTTTAGTTGACCGCTAGGCCTATATGGACTAGGCCCATTACTTGATTGTTCATGAAGCCTGTGTGATTATTCAAAGAATTTATTTTGAAAAAACCAAACAATTCATGAACAAGTTATTAATCTCAAAAATCATGTTACATGCACATCATGGTTGACATTAATCTTGACACTATTCCATGTGACAACACTCTATATCATTGCCTTTAAACACATCCATCTCATTACTTTCCAGATTCCTTCCACTTAGGGGGATATCATCCTTGATGTATATCTAGCTTAATTCTAATCTCAAAGGTTTATGGTTACTTGTTATAAATATTGTAACGTCTATTCTAATGAGGCTCCACAAAATGCCACATGATAGCCAACTAGCAAGCGTAAACAAGCCTACACTCCACACCACTATCCTACTTGACCGAGCTAAGACAATATATAAGGTAGCCAAAGTGATCCATCACCTTCGTCGAGGTAACTGTAGAGGCCAACCCTCCATAACAACTCCTCAAACATAAAATGTAAAACCCAATTTCATTTTTATATATATCAAAAATTTAATTACATCCAGATTTTCGATAAATAGATACATCATGTGAGCATAAGCAAAAAAAAAAAAAATCTAAATATCTACAATCTACTCTCCCCTATCAAAAAAAAAATATAAACACTACCAAAAGTTTATCTATCTACTCCCCTTTTTAGTAACACGATGACAAGGGGTAAGCCTAGAACCAAGAAGCACCGACATCATCTGAGTTTGTCTCTTCTGAGAAGCAGCGTCATCCCAGTGGTGATGAATCCATCGAAGTCTACGTTGAATGTATTAGATAGCACCCGGAAGCGTAGGGAACTTGGTAGTGTGTCGACCAATTGTAGCACGTAGCTGCGTAATCTTTGCCATCATACGAGCATGTTGTTCGATAAGCACTATCATCTGATCCAAAAAAGCGACCTAAGGGTCGATAGGAGCAGAAGCAGAAGGTGCAGACTTAGGATGAGGAGGAGGAACTGAATGACGGAGGAGGAGCTGAAGTAGAAGTAGATGGGATGTCAAAGGGTTGAGGAGCAGTCGAAAAAGAAGGGATATTGGATGGATCAAAGGAAATGAGGTTATCAATCGGATTAACTGGCACAGTTGGGTCAGCTGGCTGTGTTGGTGCAAAAGAAGGATGAGACTTACTCTGGCCGATAGTAGTATGGCCAATCGATCTAGAAACCCGCCTCGGACCCCATCGGGAAAATTGACTCCTAAGATTATCACTAAGCGGTATATCAAACACGCATAGGACGGCCTAACCCTCATCCCCGTAGTACAAAAGGCCCTTAAAATATGCTGGCGTATGAAGGAAGGCAAATTAATTCGCCATGCAAAAGCGCATAAAGAAAACGAGTTGTCTCTGTGGAAGATAAGTCATAGATTCGTGCACACAATTCGCAACAGAATCTAGCTCTCGATTGAAAGAGAACCAGTACGAATAGCACCTGGATCTTCCTCCAACAGCATGTTAAACACCGTCGAACGGACTAATGAGTCCTTCGAAAGTGAATCAGGAGTAAGATATGGAAATAGGAGATGGACGACCCAGGGAATATGAATAAGACTCGAGATAACGTTTGGAGTAATGTTAACTGTCCTATCCCAAATAGAACTCCTGAACTAATAGACTCGACGGGGGTACTACTCAACTAATAGAGGCTCACAATCCGAGAAGTGAAAATAGCAGCGAGGTCGGGGGATAGGTCAGACATAATGACTGAAAGTAAAAAAGAACAGGACACAAAGAAAACTGTGACCTAAAGACGTCTTGGACAACAGCAGAGATAAACCTAAACCTACTATAGGAAGTGGAGGTACTAGGAGTGGAAGGGGTCGTAAGTGCTCTCTGAGGCGGCGTCTAAAATAAATGAATCACAACATCAAAACCTCGATACAAAATGAACTAATGCATGATATGCATGAGTGAACGTAAAACAAGACAAACACGATAACATGTAACGTGTCCTAACATGAATGCAGGATGACATGTAGTGATGCCTAGACGTAGTGACGTAAAGACATGACACGTGCCGTGATGTCTAGAAGCAAGAATGTGATCTCATGACAAAGTGATGTGACGTCATCGTGCGGTTTCAACATGAACACACGACACCAACACAATCCAACCTAAACACACAACCAATCACAAACAACCCCCAAGGTGACCAACCATGCAAAGATCAAAATCGACTTCACAAAACTAACTCCCAAAAACATTCAAACCAACGATCACAACCTCAACTACCCAAATCACCAATCACATTCACAACCACCAAAACCACAAACATATTTCCCCATTCAACATTGCAAACAGTCCTCAATGACAATTCTCAAACCACTAATTGATGAATCATGAAAAAATGAGGGAATAATGTCCAAAAGCGATCATAATGTTGCAAAACCAAGAATAATCATAACATGGAATGCTAACCTACAATTCATGCAATGTAAATGCCTAATATCAAGGAAGAATGGCCAAAAAATCGAAAAACCCAAGAAAAATTCACAACAACGAGAAGAGAACAAGGTTTTTGAATTTTTACCTTTTAACTTCTTAAGTTGATGAAATGGCACCACTAAAGTATGATTTGAGATGATTAAAAGGCGAGGAAGGCAAGATTTTTACGTGGGTAGAGAGAATGTTATAGAAATTGAAGGTAAAAATGAAAAGATTCGCGAAAAACCCCGAAAAATAACTTTGAAATTCAAAAAGGCTATTTGTCGCTCGATCTAGAGTTGAGTGAAAAGCGAACGAGACAGCTTCTGATGTTGTCGCTCGAGCAAGACCTAGCAATAAGCGGGCGAAAAATCAAATGATAGAAATAGCACTTGATTTTTAAAACTTAAGAAAAATAGTGTTTTTAAATTTTTTTTTTCAATAACACGCAAATTAAGCAAATCATGCTTCCGACACCTCGATAACTAAAATCATTAATGCAATCACAAGTCGGCCATTATCAAAAGATTTTCTCACGTAATCAATTAAGTTCAAGATGGATTAAAGTGTATAAATGACTCATGCATGTTAAGTGCCACTATTTTCTCGTAAAAATGACTCCAACCTTAAATTTATGAGTAAGAACACGCAAACATCATTGTTAAATAAGTATGATCCTTACTGATGAAAGTCAAGTTCGAATAAATTTTAGGACATGACAAGCTTAATTATATGATAATTTTTATTTTCTCCCCCTAAATTTGAGCATATAATATTTTTATTGCTTTTCTCGTAAATAATATCTTATGTGCGACTCTTGTCCATTAAACGACTCTATGCCGATTAATCGAAATCAAATGACCATAGGCACCAAGTTATAAGAAACTCCTCGAGCTTAATGACTCGAGTTAAATAGGATTCAAACAAAAGTATAAGATGAATAAAATAGTTAATCACATTTTCAATTTTTATTGCTATATTTTTTCAACAATGCCACAATGCAGGAAGAGACTATCATAAGTTAAGGTCATCTAAATGTAGGTCAATTCATGTTCGAAGTCATCCGACTAACACGTGATTTCCATCTCAAATCTCACACATGCGGTCCAGACTCACTCACAAGATCATAGTATATGTAGTACAGAAGAATATATGACAACACATATACTCAATAGACCGCGTTAAACCAAATCAAGCAATGTAAATAAAAATGTAAAACAGATAAATGCTTACTTGGTCACATACGCCACCTTTAAAATCATCACGATGTGTCGTTTGACAAAAAATAATTTTGTGTTTTTCTCACTTGTCAAATTTTTTTTTTTTTGTTTTGAAAACAATACTAAAAGCAAATAAATGCATAGAAATATAAACAACAAAAATAACATAAAGATAATGGGATGCATACATGAATGAATGAACACAATGGACTGCACATGCATACACCTAAGTACCAAATTAGAGTGAAATTTGAATACCCTTACCGTGAAGAGTACGACCATTTTCACGACCTTCCAGGTCGCTTTTCTTAAGGTAGACTTTCTTAGAAATAGAAATTAAGTGAGTTAATCGAGTCATCATCTCAGTTAATTGCCTAAATTGATTGGCAAGAAAGTTAACATTGCTAGTGAAATCCTGATTCTTACTTTAGTTACACGGTTACGACACCTACGTGTAGTGTCCCAGTGCACCACATTGGTAGCCAGTGAGAATGAACCTAGGCTCAAACCTACTCAGAGGTTGTTGTCGTAAACTAGGATGATTGACCATAGGCTGTATGGTAGGTCTTGATCCTGTGGGATACTTACCTTTGGGTTTAGGATAAGCAATCTCACGACCTTTCTTGGTAGCATGAACTAGCATGGTCCTGGATGTGATAACATTATCATCATGGTTATCAACATAACCCAGACCATGCCTATTTCCTGCAGGCTTGTTCATCCCAAGCAAATTGTCTAGCTTATGCGAGCTACTCATAAACGATTGGAGTTGAGCATTAGATTTATTAAGGTCAGTAGTTAATGATTTAACTTTAATTTCCAAGTTTTCATTATCCAACTTCAACTCACTCAATTTTCTAGTCGAGTCCTAAAGGTCACTTAACAGCTTTTCACGTTCAAGTTCAAGCTCTTTCACCTTTTTCAAGACGACTTTATTGACCTTCTTAATTTGAGACTCTCCTCAAAGAATTCACGATAAGACTTGTGAATGTCGGTCTTATCATCAGACTCTTCTTTAGACTGTTCACTCTCATCCTCATTTTCAAACTTCTCAATCTCATGGTCAGATTCGATTGTAGCAATCAAGGTAAAGGCCATGAATTTTTGTTCATCCTCACCACCAGATGTCTCATTTTGAAAACTAGAATCTGACTCCACATCACTCATGGTCACGGCTAAAGCCTACGACGTTCTTTACTCGAACTCCTATTCAAATTATAACATTCACTCCTAATGTGACTATACCCCTTGTAATCATGGCATTTGACATATTGAGATTTCTTAACGGGAGTCCTAGAGGTGTTTTTCTCACGTCTACCTCTCGAGAGTTTATGATGGACCTCACTATTTTGCTCTTGAGGCTTTCTCCTATTCCTCATCACCTGTTGAAATTTTTTTAATAAAATAAGCAATTTCGTCATCCCTAAGGGTATCAGTATCAATGGACTTGCTCTCTCTTCTCTAATAGTGTTCATGTCGATTGATTTAACCTTTTTAGGTTGTGAGTTCATAAGTTTGAAGTGATCCTACGAGTTCTTCAATCTTAACAGTATCTAAGTCCTTACTTTCTTCTATCGTAGTGACCTTAGGTCTAAACCTCTCGGGCAGTGATCTTAGGACTTTTCTAACAATTTTAGACTCGAGGATCTTTTCACCTAAGTTAAAGTTNCTATTTCTCATCACATTTTGAAATTTTTTAACGAAATAAGCTATTTTGTCGTCCATTAAGTCCCAGTATCAGTGAAACTTGCTCTCTCTTCTCTAATAGTGTTCATGTCGATTGATTTAACCTTTTTAGGTTGTGAGTTCATAAGTTTGAAGTGATCCTACGAGTTCTTCAATCTTAACAGTATCTAAGTCCTTACTTTCTTCTATCGTAGTGACCTTAGGTCTAAACCTCTCGGGCAGTGATCTTAGGACTTTTCTAACAATTTTAGACTCGAGGATCTTTTCACCTAAGTTAAAGTTAGAGTTAACTATATCGTTCAGCTTCACATAGAATTCATCGAACGATTCATCGTCCTTCATTCTAATCTCTTCAAACCTAGTGCTCAATATATGCAATTTAGAGTTTTTAATAGTTTTAGTACCCTCGTATGTGGTTTCTAATATATCCCAAACTTCTTTAACAATTTTACAAATCGACACTCACCTAAACTCCTCAACAGACACAGCCATGAACATGGCATAAAAGGCCATATTCCAATTACATTCGTCTGAATTAGTTTTAGACTATAGTGAGATATCAGTGGGTGTGACTATATCTGCAACAATTATTGTAGGCAGAGCCCACCCATTTTGAATGCTAATCCAAATAGGTTCATCCAGCGCTTTTAGGAAAGCTCTCATTCGAACTTTCTAGTAAGCATAATTGTTTTCGTCGAAGAACGGAGGCACGGATAATGATTGACTTATCTAGAATAATGTAATAAAGGTCAAGAATCGATTTAAGGCTCTGATACCAATTGAAAAACGCGTAGTTCGACCCTAACTATACTTAGGAGGGATGAATAGGTATTATATGCATAATTAAAAATTAATTAATTAGTAACATGTCACCAATTAATTATCTCTAGATGGTTATTCAATCACGTCAATTTAATCCCATATGTAAATACTGTAGACAATCAAAACGATAAATAAAGTAGTAAATAAGACATGGATGATCACGAAGAAACCCAACAGGAAAAAACTCCGGGCACTTTGCCAAACAATCCACTATAAACAATTTTAACAACTTACAGTCTATCAGACTAGATGAACCGTACTATATAATCTCCTGAATGCACTCCTTACAACTTTTCTTGGATCCCATGCTACTTACCCCAATCCTTAGCTGATGTTCCAAAACTCTCCGTGGAATCTGTTACCCTACAGCACTCCTAGCCTTGTGAAATCATCTATATCCCTTGGATCAATGAAGAACACCTTGTTCTTCATAGACTGGAACTCTAGTCAACTTCCCTCGATCTTCAGAACTTTGACCAAATGTACAGGAAAGGTAGTTTGGTATTTAGATTATAGGAACAATGTTTTTCTCATCAAAACAATCAAAATAGACAAAGGTTGAAAGAAAAAATAGAATGAATCTCTCACAGATGAAGTTCTCTCAATGTTCAACCTTGTAAATTTTCGTACAAATGTTTTTTGGTAATATACGTAGGTTAGGAAATGAATGGGCCGAGCAAAAAGCCTTTAAATCGCGAAATAAAATTTTTCAGCATAACCATGTCGCTCAAGCTAAGGCTCAAGGACGGTCGAGCAAAGGAGGTAGGACAGTCCAGCGACGATGTTTTAGTTTTTGTACAGTCTAACGAAAATCCACGCCGTTTACCTCTTTTTGTCATTCTCGAACCCTAGACCTAATAACCCTATTTTCAACTATTTGCACATTACTCTTTGACTTTTTAAACATAGTACAATTCAGTCCTTTTGTTTATAGCATTCCCAATTACAAAACATCTAAAACCTAACAAAAATAAAGTTAGTTAAACTATAAAAACTTCTTACCTAGTTATGCATTAGGTGTTGGCCACTAGATATGTCCTCTGAAAACAAGTCTTTGAATTTATGTAACAAAGAAATAGCCAAACTAGGGACATGTGTTTTAGATTTCTCAAAGTTGAGGAGTGATTCTTTATAAACCAACAAGATCATAGTATAGTTCTCAACTATCGCCCTCTTCAACTTACTCCCTTTTATAAAGAAATTTATTTTCGATTTTTCTCTCCTCTCTCAAGACTCTTTTTCTTTATTTTCTTGTGATTCTACTATTTTTCTTATAATTAGCCACCTCATTTTTCTCTCTCTTGCCTTCTTGTCATGAAGGATCAATCTCTCTCTTTTTCTTTCATTCTTTTATCTTCCTCACTTTTCAATTTGATTTAATCTTCATAAATTTGTGCTGTGTTAGTTACATAAGCGTAATAGATTTTCCATCTTTAGTAAAGCTATGCCTATTTTTGTACCCATCATGCATCACATTCCTATCATATTGTCATGATCTCCTCAACAAAATATGTCCGACATGCATAGGAACTACATCACAAATCACTTCATCATGATACCTCCCAATTAAGAAATTCACCAACATTGGCTTAGTCACCTTAACCTCTCCAATTCATTAAATCATTACAATTTGTAAGGCTTAGGAAGTTTTAGCATAGTTAATCCCAATTTCTCATTAAGTGTAGGGCTAACCACATTGGTACTATTACCCCCATCAATAATCATACTACATACCTTATTGTTGACTTAGCATCTCGTGTTAATGTTCTTCCTTTGTTGTTTCAAGTCATTCACTTCGATTTGAGCACTAAGAGCTCGCCTTGTAACCAATAGCTCTCCTACTATATATTCCACTTTCTCACTATCACTAGTATCCTCCAATTCCGACATGTCATCATAATAACCCTCACAATCACTCACCACCTCTCTATTGTCTCACAAGATTATCATCCTTTCGTTTGGACATTTAGAAGCAATATGTCCAAATCTCAAGCACCTAAAGTATTTGATATCCCAATTCTTAGGGGGTTGGGGTTTCGCTTTAGGTGTAAATTTGCTAGTAACTTCCTCTCTTCCATTCAATAGCTCAGTTCTACTCTTAAAAATATCCCCATGACCTTTATTGTAATCCCACTTTGGTTTTCAAAAAGAGTAAGAACCCGATAGATATCTAGCCGTCAGCTTCCTCAACTATCTCTCTACCTTCAAAGTTATATGTAACATGTCCTCCAACTCCACATAATGTTGTAGTTTCACCACATTAGTTATCTCCCTATTCAAACCATTCAAAAATTGAGCCATTGTGCCCTCCGACCTTCCTCAACATTCTCTTTAATCATGATAATCTCCATCTTTTTGTAATAATCCTCCACGCTCCTAAATCCTTGATAAAGGCTTTGTCATTTTTGATAAAGATCCAATAATAATTAGGAACGAACCTCTTCCTTATGATAGCTTTCAATTATCTCCATATTTCAATAGGCCTCTCACGATTCATTTTTCTGGATGTTGCTATTCGTCCCACCAAATGATAACATAATTATTAAACTCCACGATAGCAAGTTTTACTTTTTTCTCTTCCAAGTAGTTATGGCAATCCAAGTATAAGCTCTATCTTCTTCTTTCATTCCAAATATGCCTCTGCATCACTCCTTCCTTTGAAAGAAGTAATCGTCATATTAATCTTGCTTATATTTCTATCAACTCCATCTCCAACATAATCTCTATCCTTACTTTCATACATATCTCCTCTATTTCTCATCCTTCCTATTTCAGCCTGAACTAATGTATCATCATCAATTCCACTACCCGCTTCATTTTCAATACCAATATCTGCTCTAGGATCCCGTCTACCTTGCCTCCTTGTATTAGAAACTTTCCTAGGTTTTTGCCTATGACGAGCAAGGTATCTTGCCTCTCCATCCACACTTCTTGCCTATCCATTTATCTCCCATATCACCAAACAACCTTTCAAATCGTCTTATCATCTCCTCCGTCATGATGACTTGATTATTCTTACTGGTTGAAGTAGAATCATCTCTGTCACACATACTAAATCTAGAATAATATTTGCATCACATGTGTACACTCGTGTATCACTCAATTAGGCTTTTCTCTCTATTAGTCTTACCACTCTACCTTTTTCGCTTCTTCACAAGTGCTTCAAGCTATTATTTTGATCTCAATAAGAAAAATCAACCCTAATGGAGTTCAAACAAAGAAATGAGTAAGGAAATTCACTCTAGAATGATTCAAGAAAATAGAAATTTGAGCTTTGAATGGAAACACTAGCGATAAATTTAAGAAGATGTTTCTTGAATTTGGACTGGGCCCCTTTTTTTTTCTAAATTTCAATATATTTTTCCTAAATGTACGAAAATGCAACAAAGAGCCCAAGAAATCAAAACGAAATGATTTGGGTACTAATTTAGTGCACAACAACTTTTAAGTTTTTTGGTATTTTAATTGGATTGAATGACTCAAAAGACAAAAAATATGAAGAGAACGAAGATGAAGACTCAAACAAAAAACAAACAATGAATTAAGTGATATAACCTTGATTTTTGGAGCTTAAACTCTAATACCAACTAATGCGAACCCACGTAGCAATTGAAGTTATAAAACCCATGAAAGATTAGATCAAACCTTATAAATCCAAGAACCAATGTTTGAAAAGCTCGATCAAATAAATTATTGAACTAAAGAACCAAGATAATAACCAGCAATATCTTGACCCTGTAAACACAAATTTTATGAACCTTACTTCAATTCTTGAATGCCACAAGAATTTAATTCTTGATAAGTTCGAAATTAATTCAATGAAAAAGGAGTAGAAAGCAATATACCTTGTAATAATATCTCTCAAATTGTGTGTTTTTATAATGAAAAGAATAAGTCTATTTATATGAAATCCCTAAAAGATAATCAAAAATGAATTAAGTATTAAAAGATATAAAAAAGATACCATACATAAGTTTTAACTAAAAGAGAAGTCTAGGCGAAATCTAGAAAAATGCGTCCCAGTTTTCTACTATGCGACTGCATAGGTTTACTGCATGCAGTCGTATAGGTCAGGCTTCTGCCTCACTTTGGTCATGGTATGGATGCATGCGGCCGCATGCCTAGGAATACTAAGCAGTCTCAATGTTAACCTTCATAGCTCCATTGTCTCTTTTGCTTGAAGTAACTTGATTCACCTTGTTCCGTCTTCTAAGCCCAACATGAAACATATCATTTTTCTTGTTGTGATAGATGTTCCATCCATCGTAGATTGAATAAGTAATCCCATGATTTCTTCGACCTTCTTTGCTCATGACCTAGTTATTAGTCCTCCATCCATGATCAACGTGTCATTGTCCCTGCAAGTTTCATTGTCCTTCCTAGCTCCTGTATCATGGTTCTCATCAAATTGTTACATAAAAATAAGTAATAAGAACACAAAATTTACTTGGAAATCCAGGAAGGAAAAAATTATGAACCGATGAGGAGAAAATTCACTATATCAAAGATGATTAAAAGAAGTGCGGCTACTTCAAATAATATTATATTATGAAACCCAGGTCCATACTCTATCATCACATATCTCCATTTTTTATAATTTTATTTTCACCAAATAAGTCACACCGCAAGCTTTATGAGGCTCGACCAAATAGAATTCAAGTAATCTTATTCTAATAAAATCTCCACCTTAACATGAATCTCAACCTCTTCAACAAAAATCCCTATGGGTAAATTCAGCAATTAATACCAATCAAGTCCAAGTAATACTCAAACTCGGCTATATGAAGTGACATGGTCATCATATCAGTAAGATTATCTTAGGTACCACTTTGCCCACAACAATATTACCATGGGCAAATAGTCCCTTCAACCAAATAATTTTCCTTACAAGCGTATGTAACTGTCATGTACTCAACCTCTGTAGTAGACAATGCAACTGTAGTCTGTAGAGTAGCATTTCAATTGATAGCACAACCACCAATAGTTAAAAAAAATCTTGCAAGAGATCTTTTCTTATCAAGATCTCAAGCAAAATAAGAATCAACATACCCGATAACTTTATCCATATTTCTCCCATAATGCAAACAAATATTTGTAAAGCCATACAAGTAAATGAAAATCCACTGAACAGCCTCCTAATGTTATGTGCCAAGATTTGTCATATATCTTTTAATTGCATAACTGAACACGATAAATCTGGAAGTGAACAAACTATAGCATACATGACAGATCTCACTGCACTAGAATATGGAGCTCTGACACAATCAACCTCATTATCTAATTGTTGAGATAAAAGAAATGAAAGTTTGAAGTGTGCAGCTAAAGGTGTACTAACAAATTTGACATTTTCCATATTAAACCTGTAGAGATCTTTTACAATGTACCATTTCTGACAAGTATAATTTGTTTTTCTATCTCTTATAATCTCGAATCCAAGTATCTTCTTTGTTGCTCTTAAGTTATTCATATCAAATTATTTATTAAGCTAGGCTTTTACCTTTCTTGTCTCTCCCTTACCCTTAGCCGCTATCAACATATCATAAGAATTGGTATACAAATGAATCATCAACACACTTTTTAAAGTGGACACAACTATCATAAGTGCTTCTTTTGAATTCATGAGTAGTCATAAATGAGCTAAACTTCTTATACCATTGTTGATGCCATAAAAGGGACTTTTTCAGTAAGCACACACAGTCCTCATCTCGTGTAATCATAAAACCCTCTAGATACTACATAAAACCCTCAACAAGTTCTCAATGTAAGAATTTTATGTTCACGAAATCTTTTGCCAAGAGAAACAAAGACAACTTTTGATATGTTGACTTATTTCAAAAGATTGGATTTGGTAAGTGTATTTTGTACACTTAACTATGCCATCAAATTGGATTATTTTTTAGTGAATTAGATAGTTTAGGTTAATTATGTTTGTCAGGTTGAACTTATTGCAAATTGGTGAAATTGAAAGAAATAAAATGGGCAAAGACGAAAGAAATCCAATGTTTGGGGAAAAAAGTGTAAACATTCAATAATTGACTCAGACCATAAAATGATGATTGAAAATCATATATGATCAATTGGATGCAATCGAAGATAAAAAGAAGTGAAATATAGTTGAACTATTTTCACAAATTAAATTCTAGCCGAAGAATTTATGTTGCCTTGACTTGAGACCCCTTTCAAATTAGAAGAATTGCATTTCTAAAATAATTGTAACACTCCGAGTCATCTTTCTAACTTACTTTGAATCACCTCAATCGGGTATCAAGAGAAAAAGTTATGGCCAAAATATATAAAGTTTTACAGAGATGAAACGAAGCAAACATATGCGTGTGCGGGGAGAAATTTTGGCATCCGTGCAATAGACTAATTTTCATGACCTGAGAGCCATTTGGGTCTATAGTGCTATAGTGCGTGCACGGTGGTTATGCCTGTGCATGGTAGCTTTTCCCACAGATAAATCAGTAATTTCCTTTCGCGATTCAAACTCTTTAGAAACCCAAATTGGGCGCAATTTGACTTATTTTTTTTGCACTTATAAATACAAAACAAGGGATACAAATTGAAAAAACTCTATCTTATCATCAAATTCATCAAGAAAAAATGGTCAATTACAATATTTTCATAGAGAAAATCAAGCCCTAGCAAGATACTGAAGGTCAATTAAATCAAGATTTTGAAGTTTCAGGAATATCCTAGTGTGTGTTATAGGCATGGAGGTAGTACTCTTGTCTCACACATTTCATTTGCTGATGACATGATCATATTCGTCAATGAACAGAAACAGCATATCAAGAGGATTCTTGATCGTTTGAAGCATTACAAGGGAATTTATGGTCAATTGGTGAACAAAGATAAGAGCGGACTTCTATTACCCAGACGGACATCTATTAGTCAAATCAGACGTCTGGAGATTTTGATTGGATTTCGACACCAGCAGCAACCTTCCACTTATCTGGGGGGGTTCTCTTATTTAAGAGAACTAAGAGGAGCTGCTTTTATGATGACATTATCCAGAAGGTCAGGAACATGATCTGAGATTGGGCTTCAAGATTATTACCACTTAGGGCCGTATTACCTTACTGAGGTCAGTGATGTTTTTGATGTAGGACAATTGGCGTTAGAGTTTGAAGAAGAATTGGACCGAAAATTGGCTAAAAGAGCTGTTCTGAATAAATGGTCATAACCTTTTGCGCTGGTGTCAGATTTTCTGTCATAATACGTTTTCAAAAACGTCTCTCAGCGCTCCATACCATCCCAGGTTATGGTGTTTCTGCGTAAGGAGAGATTCCCAATCGGTTCCTATAAAAAGTTGAAACCAAGGAGGGCCATACAAGGTGATCAAAAAGATTAATGACAACGCCTACGTGATCGACTTGCCTGCTAATATGAATATATCTTGCACTTTTAATGTAGCTGACCTTTATGAGTTTTGTGATGATGTTCTACTTTATCATGATTATAACTTGGGGTCAAGTTCTTCAAAGGTGGGAAAGACTCATGTAGGACAATTGACATTAGAGTTTGAAGAAGAATTGGATCGAAAACTGGCTAAAAGTGTCATTCTGAATAAATGGTCATAACGTTTTGCACCGGTGTCAGATTTTCTATTATAATAGGTTTTCGAAAACGTCTTTCAAAGCTCCATACTATCCTGATCCGAGTTACCCTAGTTGATATCATTTCTAGTCTCAAATTCGCAGTTTAAGGCGTACTACAGGACAGTCAAAGTTTTAGCATTATTTGTCTTTTTCGTTTTTAGTTGCTTTAATTTAGTTGATGTCTATTTTGATCTTTTTGCTTAAATTAGGGTTTTAGAGACTATTTAAACGCTCTTAATTTCTGAATAATAAGATTAAATTTTGGAGGCTATTATCTTTCTTATGAATTACAATTTTCTCTCTCTTTGGGTTTACGTTTGTAAACTTTGAACTTTCGTTATGCGTCAAGTGGTATTAGAGCTAAAGGATTTTTCTTGTTCGATGGATAACAACGAAGCCGAAAGAGCGAACCCTCGCGACATTGGTCGTAAGGAAATCGATGCTGATTTATGGGTAGCGATTGATGAGCAGCGACAAATGATGGGAAGGTTGGAGGCCATGCTACAACAACTATTGGGACGACAACCTAATTCCAATGCCCCCACTGTCAAAGCTCCAACCCCTCCCAATAGAGATGGAGTCGAGGGAGTTGTCCTTCGCTGCCCTGGAGGTAGGCGTCCACCTAGGGCCCACTTCTAGGGCGACGAGACACGTGCAATTTGAGGATGACTGGCGGGTTACCCAGGGAATCAGCAACAAAATTGAAATCAACCTGACTACAGAATCCGCGCAGACATACCACTGTTCTATGGAAAATTGCAGAATGAAGAGTTTCTAGACTAGATTTATGAGGTTGAGAGATTCTTCGAATTTACTGAGGTCATAGGGGAACGACAGGTAAAGCTGGTATCGTATAAATTGAGAAGTCGGACTGCTGTCTGGTGGGAGAAGGTACAGACGGATAGGGGACGTCAACGTAAAACTTTGGTACGATCCTGGAGATAGATGAAATAGCTTATGATGAACATGTTTTTACCTTCACATTATGAGCAATTTATTTTCCAGAATTGTGTGCAGGGTAACAAGACTATTGCAGATTATACTAAAGAGTAGTCTAGGCTGTCAGTTCGTAACAACCTAAATGAGACTGAGGGACTGCATATTTTCGAATATTTGGGGAGATTAAGATCGACCATTCGAGACAAGATTAGGCTGCAAGTGGTTTAGACAGTGGATGAAGTGCATAATATGGCATTGAAGACATAGATGATGGAGAAAACACCTAATTGTTTCTCCAACTACAAGGACATGAGTGAATTGTCTTATACAACGACGAACATGGGCAGATTCTCACTAAGCGATGGACGGAATCAATCTAAAACTGCTGCAGATCAGATCCAAAGGGATGTGGCTCCTACTAATAATCATCCCGGGACGTGTCCTACAACAACAGTGCGAAGGAAACCCCATGGGCGCCAAATCCATATGCTAAATCAAGTGGTTTAAAGTATTACACATGCAGTCAACCAAGCTATCATTTGAATGAGTGTCCAGCTAGGAGAGCAGTGAATTTCATGGGTACTGGAGAAGAGGATGAGGAGGATCAGTATGTTGAGGGGGAAGAAGTCATGGACAAACTGTTGGATAGAGCAGAAATTGCGGAGGAGCAGGGAGAGCATGTGAGCTGTGTAATTCAATGGGATATGTGTTCAATGAAACAGGAGGATTCCTCACAAGGAAACAATATTTTTAAAGCTTGCTGCAGTTTATAGGGGAAGGTATGTGATTTAATTATTGACAGTGGGAGTTGTGAGAACTTCGTTTCGAAAAGACTGGTGGAACATTTGAAGCTGAGGGTTGACAAAGCCTAAGGTAAACATGACTGAGGTGTGCAAAGTGCCTATTTCGATAGGGCAGCACTACCGAGATGAGGTGGTCTGCGATGTAGTTGACATGGATGCTAGTCATGTGTTGTTGGGACGTCCATGACAGTTTGACGTGGATGTGACCTATAGGGGGCACGATAATGTTTATGTTTTCAATTAGGAAAATAGGAAGATCGCAATGGTTCCAAATGGAGTTCATTTGGTGTTTTAACTAAGGCTACGACGGGAGATAAGCCCTTACTCTCCTTAGTCACTTCCATAGCCGATTTGGAATTAGGGGTTAAGGAGACACATGAGGTACATGTGTTGGTTGTGTGAGCTTTAGTGATAGAACAGAAAGAAGAGCAGAGAGATGTGGTACGCCGAAAAAGTGAAATCCCTTTTAGCCGAATTCAGTGAATTGGTGTCCGAAGATTTACCAAATAACCTTCCACCTTTGAGAGACATTCAACACCATATTGATTTGGTTCCAGGAGCAAGCATACCAAATTTACCACACTATCGGATGAGTCCCAAGGAGAATTAGATTTTACAAGAAAAGGTGGAGGAGTTAAAGAAGAAGAGATTTATTCGAGAGAGCATGAGTGTGTGCGCACGTTACTAGTTCCAAAAAAAGATGGGAGTTGGAGGATGTATCAGCTTTTCAATTTCGAGATTGGATGACATGCTAGATATGTTGGAGGGTTCGGAGTTGTTCTCCAAAATCGATCTACGAAGTGCTACCATCATATTCGGGTCAAACCTGGTGATGAATGGAAGACAGCTTTCAAAACAAAGGATGAACTCTATAAATGGCTGGTTATACCTTTCGGGCTATCCAATGCACCTAGTATTTTTATGCGGCTTCTGAACCAAGTATTGCGGCCTTTCATTGGGAAATATGTTGTAGTTTATTTTGACGACATACTGATTTACAGTCGGAGTGAGAGGGATCATATGGAACATCTTCGAGCGGTGTTAGAAGTATTGTTCGAGAACAAGCTATTTATTAATTTTAAAAAGTGCAGTTCGATGACAAGTCGATTGTTATTTCTGGGGTATGTAGTCAGTTCAGAGGGTATATTGGTTGATGACGAAAAGGTGAGAGCTATTCGTTATTGGCCTACACCAAAGACAGTAGGAGAGGTGAGGAGTTTTCATGGGTTGACAACGTTTTACCGTCGATTTATTAGAGATTTCAGGAGTATTGTGGCTCCCATTATAGAGTGTCTCAAGAAGGGAAAATTTCAATGGGGGGAAGCAGCCGACACAGCTTTTGCAGTCATCAAAGAAAAATTGTGTACTACTCATATTCTTGCCTTACCCAACTTTGAGAAATTGTTCGAGGTACAGTGTGATGCTAGTAGAATTGTGAATGGGGCAGTTTTGTCACAAGAGAAGAAGCCAGTGGCGTTTTTAAGTGAAAAGCTCAGTAATGTATGGCGAAAGTAGAGTACCTATGACCAAGAATTTTATGCTATCCTTCGTGCCCTAAAACATTGGGAACACTATCTAATTCAACGAGAATTCATCCTTTGCACTGATCACCAAGCTTTGAAGTGTCTAAACAACCAAAGAAATTTAAGTAATATGCATGCTTGGTGGTCAACCTATTTGCAGAAGTTTTCTTTTGTTCTGAAACATAAATCAGGTGTTCTGAATAAGGTGGCAGATGCTTTGAGTCGACGTGCAAGTTTGTTGGTGACTATGCAACATGAGGTTATTGGGTTCGTGTTTCTGAAGGAATTGTATTCTGGTGATGAAGATTTTGCTGAGGTGTAGGAAAAATGCATTCTGAAACAAACGGAAGGGGAGTTTCATGTAGTCGATGACTACTTGTTCCGTGGAAATCGGTTATACATTCCGCGGAGTTCCTTGAGGGATAAACTGATTTGAAAGTTACATGATGGAGGTTTAGGTGGTCACTTAGGGTGTGACAAGACTATCAGTGGGGTGGCCGAGAGGTATTACGAGCCTCAGTTGAAACACGACGTGGGTAACTTTGTTCACAAGTGTTATGTTTGTCAGACATCTAAGGGGTAGGAGTGCAATACATGTCTCTACATGCCTCTACCTCTACCGAATGGCATATGGGAGGATTTATCGTTGGATTTTATTTTGGGACTCCCTCGAACTCATCGTGGAGTCGACTCTGTGTTTGTGTTAGTTGATAGGTTCTCCAATATGGGGCATTTTATTACTTATCGGAAGACTTCTGATGCATCTCATGTGGCTCAACTACTCTTTCGTGAGGTGGTTCATTTACATGGAGTTCTACAGTCTATCACTTCTGACAAGGATTCGAAGTTCCTTAGCCATTTTTGGATTACATTGTGGTGACAGATGGATACTACCCTCAAGTTCAGTAGCACTGCACAGCCGCAGATTGATGGTCAGTTTGAGAATTTGAACAGAACACAGGGAAACTTTATTCGAAGCATTTATGGGGACAAACCAAAACACTGGGATGTGGCACTGACTCAGGCAGAGTTCACGTATAATAATGCAGTTCACACTACTACTGGTAAATCTCCTTTTGCTTTAGTGTATTTACAGCTTCCTAAGCATGCATTAGACTTGGCACGACTACCCAAGATTGCAACAAGTATGGCTACCGAAAACATGGTTGAGCAGGTTCGTGATATTCAGGCAGAAGTGAAATTTCAGTTGGAGGAGAAGAATACGAAGTATAAAGTTGCCGCAGATGGCAAGAGGCGTAAGAAGTTGTTTGCTGAAGGTGACCAGGTTATGGCATTTCTACGTGAGGAGATGTTCCCAGTCAGTTCCTATAACAAGTTGAAACCAAGGAAATATGGGCCATACATGGTGATCAAAAAGATTAATGACAACGCCTACGTGATCGACTTGCCTGTTGATATGATTATATCTCGCACTTTTAATGTAGCTGACCTTTATGAGTTTTGTGATGATGTTCCACTTTATCCGGATTATAACTCGAGGTCGAGTTCTTCACAAGTGGGAGGGACTGATGTAAGACAATTGGTGTTAGAATTTGAAGAAGAATTGGACCAAAAATTGGCTAAAAGAGCTGTTCCGAAGAAACGGTCATAACTTTTTGTGCCGGTGTCAGATTTTCTATTATAATAAATTTTATGAAATGTTTCTCAGTGCTCCATACCGTCCCAACCTGGGTTATCCCTGTTGATGTCGTTTCTAGCCTCAAATTTTCAGTTTAAGACGTGTTACCGAGTAGTCAAAGTTTTAGCATTAGTTTTGTCTTTTCCGTTTTGGTTGCTTTAATTTAGTTGATGTCTTGTGAATTACAATTTTCTCTCTTTAGGTTTACATTTGTAAACCTAGAACTTCTGTTATGCGTCAGTTTTCCATGCCATTACATTTTATTCAGATTTTGCAGCCCCCAATAGATGTCCTGAAGAAATTTGAAAACATCTTTGCGCATTTCCCATGGGACTCCAAGGAGGAAGCACGGAGTTTACATTGGCAGAGATTGAAGGAGAATTGCCTTCCTACTGATGAGGGTGGTCTAGGCTTTAGGAGATTACAGGATGTGGTGGATACCTACTCCATGAATCTCTGGTGGTTGTTCCGTTCTTAGAGATCGCTTTGGGACAAGTTTTTACTAGGTAAGTATTATATGGGGACACACCCTTCACTTATAGCAGTTCCCGACTCAGCTTTTCCTACTTGGAAGAGGTTGAGATTAGTTGGGCCTCGAATAGAGCCAGACATTGCATAGCACCTTGGACCAGGTCAAATATTTTTTGGCGTGATTGTTGGATGGATGAGACCAC
>CAIGRL010139701.1:0-11914 GCA_903798325.1 Fraxinus xanthoxyloides
TTTTATTTTTAATTTTTTTTTTATTTTTTTTTTTTTTTTTTTTTAATTTTGAATTGTGATTTTTTGGAGAATGTGTAATTAAAAAATGTGATTTTTTTTGAATTTATGTGTAAAATATTTTATTGTACGAATGAATCATTAAAAAAAAAAGGAACTTTAAGAGAATGAAAGGTAAACCAAGCTTAATGATTATCCAACAAGGCATAATTCAAATAGGTGTTGAATTTATCGTATCCCGACCAACTTGTCTTTTACCCTTTGTTCAATTGATTAATGAAATCATTTTTTGAGCGTTAAAAAATTAAAAATCATCGATTCTTTCGTTGAATATCTATATTTAGTCCTTATTTGATAGAGATTAAAATTAATTTTTTAGTCAATTTTGGAAAAAAAATTTGATAGAACTTGTGATTTAAAAAGTTATGGCTCGTATGAATATATGATTAAAATTAATTATTAATTCTAATTTAGATTAGTAATCAATTTTTTAGCGATACCAAAGAAGCCCTATTTGATATGAATTAAAATCGAATTTTTAGTAAATTTTGATATAAATTGATTAAATTTGTAGTCGAAAAGTTGTGAGAGGCATAAAATAGGTGATTGAAATTAATTATTATCTTTAACTTAAATTAAAATTTAGATTTTAATTCTGACCGGTCAGAGACTTAGTAATTTGAATCATAAGATGAGAGCTAAGATGATTGTTTGAGATTGATCAAAACAAGTAGATATGGCAAATAAATCCCTATTTGGTTTAACTAAAAAATTAATAAAAATCTAAATCAAATTAAAGAAAAAAAATCCATATTAAAATTAAGCCCATGTTCGATTTAACTAGAAACCATTAAAATTAAGTCAGAATACAACCATTAAATTTTAACCATATATTTCATGATATTCATAACTTTTCAACAATGTTTGTTTCCCATTTTTGGAGTAAGAATGCATTTTGAAATAATAGATTAATGGAGAATGTATGACTAAAAAATAGAAAAAAATAAATTATATTTGTTTATAATATTATTTTATTGAAAAATATGTTGTTGAAAAAAAAAGAGAAAAAAAATATTTTTAAAAAAAAAATGGATATCACACATGGGCTTTATTTTATTCATTTTCATTAAAATTTATAAAAAGAAACTCATTTTTATATGTACGACGCAGGCTAAATAACAAAAAAAAACACATCCCAATAACAACAATAAATAAATTTAAACAAATAAAGACAAAGTGGCGAACATTAGTCAAACAAAATTCAAATTTCTTGGCCACGTTACTCCACACTTATTAGTGTGCTCGAGAAACTATCCCATTTCAGTTTAAACTTAAAACAAACAAAAACTCTGAATTGCATTCACATAACTCTCTCTCTCTCTTTCACACACACACACTCGCATTTTTTCTCTGCAACTCCTGGTTGCAGAAGGATTGTCAAGATTCATCTACTCACAAAAGCACCCATTAAAGCTCTTTTCCCGACAAAGTTCGAACGTTTATTTGAAGAAATCTTTGAATTATTATCTTGAATCAAGTAAAGATTGAATCTTTTTACCTTCCAAGATTGAGTTTTACAATCAATAAACCATGAAGAGTCCCTACATTATTGCTTCAATAAAGTTTCTTTATATCCTCACACTCTCAATTTCTTCAACTTTCTCGTTGAATTCAGACGGCCTCTCGCTCTTGGCCCTCAAAGCAGCCATTACAGAAGACCCATCAAAAGCTCTCATTGCTTGGTCCGATTCAGATTCAACTCCATGCAAGTGGGATGGGATTACCTGTGATCTCACTCACCAAAAGGTAACCTCCGTTTCTCTTTCCAACAAGAGTCTCTCAGGCTACATTCCCTCGGAGGTTGGTGCACTGTCTTTTCTCACTTCTCTTGACCTCTCATACAATTATTTCAGTGGACCCCTGCCACGCCATATTGCCACACTTCTGAACCTTGTTCATCTCGATCTATCTTCAAATAAGTTCAATGGCACACTCCCTGAGAGCCTAAGCAATTTAACCCAGTTAACAGGGACTTTAAATCTTTCTTACAATGAATTTTTCGGCGAAATTCCTGCGAGTTTTGGCAGGTTACCGGTGACGGTCAGCCTGGATCTCCGGCACAATAATCTCAGTGGAAAAATACCTGAGGTGGGCTCACTTATGAATCAGGGCCCCACTTCATTTTCTGGAAATCCTTATCTTTGTGGGTTTCCATTGAACAGCCAATGCACAATGCCAGAGGCTCAGAATCCAAGAATTTTCGACAACCCCGTAAAGCCAGAGAATCAAGGAGTTTCTTCAAATGGGTTTGGGGAGAGTAAAAAGGTAAAAAGTGGGTCACTCACAGTTTCAGTGATTGCTGGTTTTTCTGTGGTGGCTGGGATAGTGTTTGTTTCAGTGTGGATGTCTAGGAGAAAATGGAAAATGGCAGAGAACAAACTGGGAAAGGAAAATGCGAGCAAAGAGATGGGGGCAATGGGAAGGGAGGAGGGGCAAAAAGGGAAATATGTTCTGGTGGATGAAGGGTTTGGTTTGGAATTAGAGGATTTGTTGAGGGCATCTGCTTATGTTGTTGGGAAAAGTAGGAGTGGGATAATGTACAAGGTGGTGGTGGGTGGAGGTGTCATGGGGGGAGGATCTGGTATGGGGAGTTCAATGGTGGTTGCAGTGAGGCGTCTCAGCGAGGAAGACGCCACGTGGAGGTTTAAAGACTTCGAAACCGAGATGGAAGCCATATGTAGGGTTCAGCATTGTAACATTGTAAGGTTGAGAGCTTATTACTATGCCAGTGATGAGAAGTTGCTGGTTTCTGATTTCATCTGCAATGGAAGCCTGTACAGTGCACTACATGGTAAGAATTACTCTTCTGTTTGCTTCATGGAGTAGACAGTAGTTGCAAATTAGACTTCAATTTAGCATGATCAATGTGTTAAAATGTTGCAATATGATTTTGATTTGGCATACTCAATGTGCTGTCACATTTGAGTTGACAATTCTTGATTGTTATTACTTAGGGAGAGTAAAAGATCCTTTTCATGTTTAGGGCATGCATATGATCAGAATCCGAAATGCTTAGACATACTAAGTTGTTCGCCGCCCAATAACTAATTTTGTTCCTAGGTAAGAATAACCAGTAGTGCTAAAGGATATGGTCTATCCTGCCAGAACCACACCCATACCCAAGTCCATTTGCGATGTTATTTTAAATCCATAAGTGCGTTATATGCGAAAAACATGCAGGATTATCATTAGGACCATCATACTTGCCTATCATCCATGAACTGATCGGATGAAGCAAACAAAGTTAGCTTTGCTATTATGTACTAAACAGAGGCAAAATCCTTAGTGCCTCTCCGACGAGAGTAAAAAGTCCTAGCAAACCCTGTAGCTGTTGAAAACTTGTAAAGCTTTACAGTGAAGTTTAAAGTTTACAAGAATTGAGATTTGATTCCTGAGATTTGGTCCTAAATCTTTTCCTACGCACGTGAAGCAGCTCGCTGGTATGATTTTTCAGTTTCTTCGTGGACTCCGTGCTATTCATTTTCTAGTACACCTGTCGTATTGGCCAAAACATAAGCAGTTCTTTGATTCTATTGATAAAATGTTGCAGGAGGACCTGTCAATTCCTTGCCTCCGCTATCATGGGTAACAAGATTGAGGATTGCTCAAGAAACAGCGCGTGGTCTACTCCACATTCACGAATGCAGTCCTAGAAAGTATATTCATGGCAACATAAAGTCATCAAAAATTCTTCTTGACAATGACCTAAAACCTTTTATCTCTGGGTTTGGCCTTAATCGCCTTGTACCTGGTACCTCAAAACTCACAAATTCAGCTTTTGGAAATCAGAACATAAACCAAATTGTTGTAAGTCCTAAAAGTTCAACTTCGTCATCTACTATGCATATGGCGCCCGAAGCTCGAGTTGCCGGCAGCAAACCTACGCAAAAATGTGATGTATATTCTTTTGGAATCGTGCTTTTGGAGATGCTGACTGGTCGACTACCAGACGGGGGGCCAGAAAGTGATGTCAAGACACTCGAGGGCCATGTCAGGAAGGTGTTCCATGAAAAACGACCATTGTCTGAAATAATAGACCCTGCCATTTTGCACGAGGTTTGTGCAAAGAAACAAGTTGTTGCAGCATTTCATATTGCTTTAAACTGCACAGAACTGGATCCAGAGTTACGACCTAGGATGAGAACGGTTTCTAACAATCTTGATTGTATTAAGCTGTAGTCTAGCAATGTTGGTAACTATTTTGTAAAGATGTTTTTATTTGGTAGTGTCAAATGTTGTACCTGATTTAGTCCCAAAATTTCTAAGGATGTTTTTCTTGAGAATGTCTTGAATTGGGCAGAAAGAGAAGTCCTTGAGGCAATAGGTGTAAATCGGTGCCAGCTAGTTTGGGTAGATCCCTCCCAGACGACCCTTGCTCGGACTGGGCTGGATCTAGCAAATTTTATTTCGAAAAAAATTAGAAGTTATTCCCAGACTTCAGACTCTGGACTCTGGACCATGCAGTTGCAATGTTCAATGTGCCACCTCTGTACTTTGCCTAATACATTAGAGGCTCACCTGGCACGGTCCAGGCTGGCCATGGTACAAACTCACCTGGCTCCTGGTGAGTTTGTACCATTGGGTCCATTTTCACACCTCTACATGGAACACTTTGCTCGGTATTGAAGAGACCTGTGCAGACAACAACGACCTGATCAATAGACAGTGATGGTGCTAAGCCGCAACCAGTTTTTTTTTTTATTCAGCTTAGAAGTTAGACATAGTCTAGGGGTTAAGAAAAGCCAAATACACAAGTTTTGGAGTACAATTACAGAAATTGAAATAAGCAGGCTCAAAGGTAAACTAAACTAAGTTTACAAACTTTTGATGAGAACAGAATACTAAAATGTATAACTGTTCTGTCATTGAACAGAAAGGGACTTCATAATGCCAGCCTTGCTGAATTACCTAGTTTTAGTATCACCACCAAATCGAAGAATTCTGATTTAAGACAAAAACTAAATGATTATTTAGTCATTGTCTATTTAACTTATTTTATTAGGAAAAAGAAAAAAAATATACTCATAAGTGATCATTTAGTCATTGTCTGATTTAACTTTTAAGTCAAATGTTATTAGTTTACCAGGTCATCCATCTCAAAACCCAAAGAATGAACCTTCCAATAAATAAATCCTTCCAAACTTCATAGATTCATTATATAAACATCAAGAAAGCATATGTAATCATTCATAGCTTCAGCCGTGGCAGAGTTCCAAGACTATGCCATTTACTTCCTCATTTGGCTTGTTTCTACCATTCTGATACGAATATTTATCAGAAAACGAACCACATCAGGCCTTCCTCCGAGCCCTCTAGCCTTACCAATTATTGGTCATCTCCACCTCCTTGCCCCAATACCTCACCAAGCTCTAGCCAAGCTGTCTCAACGTTATGGACCTTTGATTCACATATTTCTTGGTTCAGTCTCTTGTGTAGTTGCTTCCTCACCTGAAAGGCAGAAATGGCTAAAGAGTTCTTGAAAACATACGAAAGTTCCTATTCCAATCGACCTCATAGTTTTGCTACTGATTACCTAACTTATGGTTCTCAAGACTTCTCATTTGCACCTTATGGGCCTTATTGGAAGTTTATGAAGAAACTATGCATGTCTGAACTTCTTGGTGGTCAAACATTAGAACTGTTACTTCCTGTTAGACGATCTGAAATTAGACGTTTTATAGAATTTTTATCACGAAAAGCTAGTGCAGGCAAGTCAACTGATATTGGTGGAGAGCTTATTAGACTGACAAATAATGTAATATCAAGAATGATTATGAGTGAAAGGTGTTCAGAAGATGAAGATGAAGCTGGAGATGTCAGGAAATTGGTTCAAGAGATTGCTGAGCTTACCGGGAGGTTTAATCTGATGGATTTTATTTGGTTTTGTAAGAATTTGGATTTGCAGGGATTCGGAAAGAGGCTTAAGGAGCTTCGTGACAGATTTTGATGTGAGGATGGAGAGGATCACCGATGAACATCAAAATCCAGGTCGGAAATTGAAGCTAGAAAACGAGGAAGGAGGTGGTGTAAAAGATTTGCTCGACATTTTACTTGATATATCAGCAAATGAGAGCTCAGAGATGAGTTTGACAAGAGAGAATATTAAAGCTTTTGTTGGGTTTATGGACACCAAATCTTCATATTGGTAATATGATATTGTCCACTTTGGCCTACGCCCTCATGAATTTGCTTTTGGACTTTACCCCAAAAGGCCTCATTCCAATGGAATATGTTCTATACTTATAAACCCATCATGTCTAGCCGATGTGGGACTTCTTTTACTCCCAACAACTTTTATCCTGGTAAGTTACCTGCATTACCTTTTGTCGTATCAAATGATCATCACATGAAAAAAGCAACTTCTTGGTTTAGCAGATAGAAGTACAAAAATTAATCAAAGTATTAATCGAGTTTAATCGACAACAAAACAAATACTTCGCATGATCACACTCATAATCTTTATAATTTAAGTCTAGGGCACGATAATACATAATCCATTCAAGGATTAAAGGCAGATATAGGAGCTATTGTTCTAGTAAAAACACACTTTAAAGTCTAAATCATCCTACAGATTGAAGTTCAGAAGGACGTATCTTTCTTTACTTGTCATGCTCAATGTTACAGCTAAATTCATTTCTATCGTCTCTTTCTTCTCTTCTGGTAATACCTGCAACACTGATGTGGGGTATTTCTTCGAGCCCCTCTGTTAGCTTTGTGAAGAGAAAAAAATATATACGAGTATGAGAACTTTATTAAATTGTGCCTCGAGTGTCACTGGTTAAATCTCTACGAATCAGTTTGTTAAGGGATAAAATTCCACATCGAATAAAGATGAAAACATAGACCAATTTATAAGAGTTTGGGCTACTCCTCTTAATAAGGTTGATCTTTTAAGATGGAACCCCAAATCTTAACATGGTATCAGAACCCGTTAAGCTCCAACAAGCAATTCGATTCGATTAAGACTCAAAAAAATTGATCACATGGATTCCAATTGGTCTGCTCAAACGAGTCACCATCTTGCGAGGGCATGTTAAGGGATAAAATCCCACATCGAATAAAGATGAAAACATAAACCAGTTTATAAGAGTTTGAGTTACTCCTCTTAATAAAGTTGACATTTTAAGATGGAACCCCAAATCTTAACACAGTTGACGCAGTCTGATAAAAATTCTGTCATTGGAATTTTACAGGACATATTTGCTGCAGGAACTGATACATCAGCAATCACAACAGAATGGGCTCTGACAGAACTAAACAACCATCCAAACATATTGCATAAACATAAAGCCCAGCAAGAAATTGATTCTGTTGTTGGAAAAAACAGACTTATAGAAGAATCAGACATCCCAAACCTTCCATACCTTCAAGCCATTGTTAAAGAAATGCTAAGGCTTCATCCAACAGGACAATTAAGAGTAAACTGAAGATTGCACCATTGCAGGTATTTAAATCTTGTCTTCAGCACACCCTTCAGGCGAGTGTCACTTTTTGATCAAAATCTAACATGTGCACAATTTTCTAAATGGGTAGTTGCCAGACTTGAATATGGGTCTTTTGTCCAGTTGAATAACAATTTTAATCTCATCTTCAACACAGGTTACCACATTCCAGCGAAAACGAGACTTTTTGTCAATGTTTGGGCCATTGGTAGGGATCTTAAACACTGGGAAAATCCACTGGAGTTCCGGCCAGAAAGGTTCTTGAACGAGGATGGTAATGTGAAAGCACGGTTAGATGTAAGAGGACAACATTATCATTTGTTGCCATTTGGGAGTGGTCGAAGAGGATGTCCCGGAACTTCTTTAGCCTTGCTGGTTGTTCAGACAAACTTAGCAGCCATGATTCAGTGCTTTGAGTGGAAAGTTGAAGGGAATGGGACTGTGGATATGGAAGAAGGACCTGGTATAACACTTCCAAAGGCACATCCTTTGATTTGTTTCCCTGTGGCTAGATTTAATCCAATGCCATCTATGTAATTCTTTATCTTTAATCTTTGATTGTACATTTGAAAAAGGATAAAATCTACTCACAAAATACACATTATTATGTGTTCACAATAATTCTACATATAATAAACATATCTTTCTACGATTATATCTACTATTCAAATATGAAAAGTACATGTACATTACGCGTTATCGAATAATTCAAACATGTACGATTGCTGGCATGGAAATGATATATGTGGTGAGGGTACACATGCCTAAACACTTAACTGAGGAAATCACATCTAATTGAGTTTTGTTAGTCAAATCAAGATTAGATCTGCAATAACACCTTATTTTGATCAAACATTAAAAACAAAAAATCCATGCCTTTAGGATTATTTCAGTTCCCATGTAAGTACTTTATTCTAGGGAAAATCGCAGCAGCGGTCCCTAACTTTTTCAATTTTTGTAAACTTTACCCTAACTTTCATTTTATGCCAGCGAAGATCCCTAATCTTTTATAAATATGCAGCTGTAGTCCAAATGAATAAAAAATATCCATTTGATCATTAGTTGATCAAGAAAGTGAAAATTTAATTGATTTTGACCAAATTAAAGGGGCAAAATGGTGTTTTACATTTTCCTCATATTAAATAAATTAAAAATTTACATTAAAAAAATCCCAAAAATAAAAATAAATATATAACCCCACTCCCCTCCCCAAATTAAAATCTAATGAGGTCTCTTCTTCTCCAATGAGACCTACTGGAAATCACACCCATCGCCACCACAATTTCCACTCACCACCACCCACGCCCACCACCGTCAATATGAAATCAGAAATCAAATTCATCTCCATCAAACCCACACAATCAAATCCCTCCCCACCAAAGATCGGGATTTGAAATCCCAAAAGTTGCATTGACTGTTTGTCGCCTTTTTGTTGAAATACCATCATCAGATTGGATGCTTAGATTATGGGAGTCGACAAGTGATAGTTCGCGACAGTGGGTGTGATCGGAGGATGAGTTGTCAGCAATTTTTGAGTTCACAATTTGGGGTGGTTATTTCAACGACATTTGGTATAGTTAGGGAGGAAGTTGGGTGGGATATGTAGAGGGGAATGAAGGCTTTCCGATGATGTGTAGATCTTACGGTTTTGGGTGGTGGTGTTGGCAACGGAAAGGCTGATTTTTGCAGATTCGTTGTGATTAATTTTTTATTTGGGTTCCATTTGACAGTGGAAAAGATGGTCGTGGACAGGGATTGCAAAATGGCTCGTAGGCTCGAGCCGCCCATTACTCGGCTCTTAAAAGCCCAAAGAACCAACGAGTCGGGGCTCGGGCCGAGCCCCACTCAGCCAGTATAAAAAAAAGTTAAAATAATAATATAGCTAGGGTGGGTGTGATAGGGTGTTGGGGAGGAATATAATTGGCGGTGGTGCCGACCGATGTTGGTGATTGATTTTCAGTTCTGGGGGATAAGCTGAGGGGGAAGAAGAAACCATTTTTTCCTTTGGTTTTTTATTTATTTAATGTGATAATTTATTTGGTCAAAATTAATCAAAATTTGACTTTCTTGGTCAACTAACGGTATTTACATCCATTTGGACTTCAACTGCATATTTATGAAATGTTAGGGACATTAGCTGGCACAAAATAAAGATAATGGTAAAGTCTACAAAAATTGAAAATATCAGGAACCGTTGCTGCAATTTTCCCTTTATTCTATTAGGAATTTTATAAATAAATATTTAACATCAATTTTAATTTCTTATTTCCTTATCAAAGCAATATGCAGTTGGTACCGAAAGAATAAAAATACACTACAAACTTTAATGGGGTATACATTAAGAATAGAATTCCAAATTTAACCACTCTTTGAGGATTAGCACAGTATAGATATTGAGATGTGTGGATAAAACTAATAGTCCAAATTGAGACTTGAGCGACACGAGTGGGTCAATATCTTGGTACATTTCTAATTTCATGTACCTCGTATCGTTCAGTATATTTTTATTTCTAGACTGAGGAATGTAATCATTTCTTATATAATTAAGATAAGGTTGAGGTCTTACTCCGGTGTCATATAATTTAAATTTAAGATCACATTGGAGAACAAGTCAACCAAGTATTTCCTCTTCATGAACTACTTGGGGGAGTTGAATTGTATAAAAAGGACCCTTGCAATTGATACTGATAGAACATAGGTTTTTAAAAAGCCTAAAACAATTTGAGACTAAAAAGCTATTTTTAAAAGTGTGCGAATAATTTTTTGAAAGCGTTTTTATATTAGAAAGCATTAATTTTATGAGTAAACATCTTAGCATTAGTCAAATGTTACATTAAATTGCGGCAAGTAATCTCAAAGAAAATCTTGTTCATACAACTTAACATCTATATATAAATACACATTTAGCTGACTCTACAACCAAAATCTGGATCAATTTTGGGCCATTTTCAGAAAATGAAGAACTCAAATTTTGTCATTCTTTCTCTTTATTGTCTCATACTTCTGTCTAAGCCATTTTTCTCTCTCTCAGCCACAGAAAGGTGCAATCCAGATGACAAAAAAGTCCTCTTACAAATCAAACAAGCCCTAAACAACCCTTATCAATTGGCCTCATGGAATCCCAACACAGATTGTTGTGATTGGTATGTTGTTGATTGTGACCCCAATAACAACCGGATTGTTACATTCAATCTCTTCTCCGCCAACATATCTGGCCAAATTCCTGCCGCCATCGGAGACCTCCCTTATCTCGAAACTTTAGTATTCCGAAAACTTACCAATGTAACCGGCCGAATTCCGTCAGCTATCGCTAAACTAACCAATCTCAAATTGCTTAGACTTAGTTATACGAACCTATCCGGTCCCGTCCCTACATTCTTTACTCAACTCAAGAATTTAACCTTTCTAGACTTATCATTCAATGACCTAACCGGTTCAATCCCGGTTGAACTGTCCCTACTCCAGAACCTCGACGCCCTTCACTTAGACCGGAACAGACTCACTGGAACCATCCCAGGATCCTTCGGAAAGTTCACCGGAAAAGTACCTGATCTCTATCTCTCCCACAACAACCTCACAGGTTCGGTCCCAAAATCTTTAGGTGACTTGAACTTCACCGTGCTCGACTTTTCGCAAAATAATCTTATAGGTGACATCTCATTCTTTTTTGGCAGAAACAAGACTATCCAAATAGTAAATTTCTCGAGGAACATGTTCGAGTTCAATCTGTCGAACGTGCAGTTTCCCGATAGCTTAACATCATTGGATTTGAATCACAATATGATTAGTGGGAGTCTGCCACAGGATCTGACAAAATTGAATTTGCAGTTCTTGAATGTTAGTTATAACAGGTTATGTGGTCAGATTCCTNTAACAGGTTATGTGGTCAGATTCCTGCTGGTGGGAAATTGCAAAGCTTTGATGTTAGTTCTTATTTCCACAACAAATGCCTGTGTGGAGCTCCATTGCCTGCCTGCAATTAAACGATTTCTTCAACTAGATGTTATGTAATAAAATTCTATGTTATACTTTCTACTGCAGTGTGATTAATAAGAATAATATTATATTAGGCCACTTGTTTGAAATGCTCAATCAACTATTTGCTTCTATTTGGAATTAGTTTGAGTTATGGCTAGAGGTGTCAACCAGGCGTCTTAGACTATAGTACGACTCGAAACAGGGGTATACACCTCTGCGATCATGCACTTATACTCAATTCGGTTGGGCGACGACTCGAAACCAGGGTCTACACCTCTACGATCATGCATTTATACTCAATTCAGTAGTTAGTAGAATACGCATTTTCATTTCACAAGTTGTTGGTTATAGATGGTTATAGAATGATATGTCCAAGAAAGAAGAAAATATTATCCCCTATTTGCAATTGTATTACATTATCCATTTTAGTCAAACCG
>CAIGRL010139821.1:0-13786 GCA_903798325.1 Fraxinus xanthoxyloides
CCACGTGGCTTGAATCCTAGGCTACGAGATTTGTTGAGAATTTGGTTTGTTGAGGACTTCACTTGTTTGACGCTTGAATTTTGAAATTTGAATTTGTACTTCGAAAATTTGGATTTTATCTTGATTTGAGTTGAGGAAGATTTTGATCTTCTTGAATTTGCTTGATTTGAAGAAGATTTTTGATCTTCTTCGGGTTTGCCGGACTTGGAGTTAAGAGAATCCCTTCAGCACCTCGTGGTTTTCTCTTGCACTTTTTCTCATCCTCTTCTTGCAATGGTCATTTGATCTTATTTATAGGAGAAATTCTTGGTCATTTTTGGTAACCACTCAATTAATTCAATTAAATTGATTATAATTGAATAATTGTGGATTTTTCTTAAAAAAGTAGAATGAGCTTTTAAAATTGTGGGCCTTAGTATGTTTTAGTTTAATTGGGTTAATTATTTAAGTTGACCCAACCCATTTTTTTAATGTCTACATATGCTTAATTTCATAAATTTTGTTTGTTTGGTAAAGCTTGATGCAATTCGTGGAATTAGAGAAGAGTAAACAAAAAAAAAAGCTAAAATAGAAGAAATCAATGGTTGAGTACTAAATTGCACAAATCCAAAAGATGATTTGGGCTGTATGGTGACAATTAGAGAGTTCTAAAATTCAATTCGATATATTAAAAAGGCAAAAGATTGGAGAAGAGTACAAAAAAGGGGACCTAGATATGCCATTGAGAAGTTTAGGGGCCAATTAGCAATTGGTCCCAAACTACACAACACGATGCTGGTTCCATTATGAGAAAGATTGTACATGCCGGCCAACTTGAAAATTAATAGGGAGATAACGACGAAAGCTGGGCGAGTTCCACCAAGATGCCTACACGGGCATGCTCACACATTTTTGACTTGACGAGTTAATTTCTTTTTTTGACCCAAACTTTTTATCGAGATGCGAATTCATGGGTCTATTTAACCTATTTGGGATGCCTAGAATGAGGACACACCAGATTCAAACACAAAGAGCAAGTCTATTACAAGAATTAACGCAATTAACATACGAAGATTGGAGAATCAAAGCCATATTTCAAGATCAAGTCAAGAACATGGATTTTTCTCTCTTTCGTTATTCTTGGTTCCGATTGATGTCAATTTAATTCATCTTGTGTAATTTATCTGTGAACATTCAAGGCTAATTCTCCCACGTATTGGATGAATGAAACCTATATATTATTATTATTATTATTATTATTATTATTATTATTATTATTATTATTATTATTATTATTTAATTCAATACAAGTAGTTTAGTTAAATTATTGAGATTCTTGATTGATCTTGCATGCTTAAATTGAATATTTATTTTCTTGATCACCAATTGAATGTTAGGAATAATGTTTATCATGCGTACAATCTTTGAAATAATCGTTAAATTTAATACATTTTTAATCATTCGAGTTCGTATTGGAAATCACCTTAGGCCGTGATTAGAATAAACTTAATTTATATTGGGAAAAGAATTAAGTACCATAGCTTTATTGATTGTCAAGAATATCAAGAATGCATGAATAAGACTAGGTTATATAATCGATAATTGAAATCGATACTAAGAGGCAAATTTGTAGTCCTATAAATTCATTTTCTATATAGACAAACACTAATTTTACAAATTTCTTAGATTAATTTAGATTAAATTATTTAATTTGAGATTATAAGTTACTTTTAGATTATAAGTTATTTTTAGATTTGAAGTTTTTATTTGTTTTACGATACTCATCAAACTTACAAATTCTCTCGTTTTGCTCTTTTTAGAAAACTAGTTTATGCAAGATTTTGGCGAGTTCAAACTTCTTCCAATACATCCCAAAATCGAAAGAATTTTTATACAAGAAAGAAGAGAACATAGAAAAGCAAAGGAAATGACAGAGAATCAAAACCAAAATCAGGTTTATAATCCATTACCACTACTTCAACCGGCTCAGCCGAGAGCAGTCGTAGATGATAGAGAAGTTTTAGTTAGGGATTATGTAAATCTCATTTCTATTCCTTTGCAACCACCTATCATCTCAATTCAAAATCATCACGTCATCAGGTTATATGGAAAATCAACTGAAAATCATTATGAACATATTCACATTCTTGATGCTTTGCGAAGTGATCAATTATGAAGTCATGTTACGATGCTTTTCGATTCCACCTATTCACTCACGCTTTAACTGAAGGCACACAAGAATGATTGATCTTATTACTTCCTGGAGCATCATTTCATGGAATGACATAGTACAAAAATTCAACTTTAAATTCTTCCCGCTTTCTCGATTCCATAACATCAGAAATAAACTGCATACTTTTAAGTAAAATGACCTTGAGAGCTATCAAAAAGCATGAGAAAGATTCAAAGATTACTTCAGAAAATACCCAATTTGGACATTCCTAAAATGCTGAAATTTGCATATTCTATTCAGGCCTATAACTTGAATGCCATAACATAGCCGATGCTTTAACTGAAGGTTCAATCATGGATATTCCCTTAGAAAATGACTTAGATCTTTTTGAGATAATAGTAGAAAATCAGTCTATGTGGCTAATAGACAGAGAAACGCCAAGAAAATCGCTAAACATTCACAATGTTGACTTAAATACATCATTAGCAGCCCAAATGGAAGCATTGACTAAGAAGTTAGACAATCTTACTTAAAATGTGAACATGGTACACCGGTCAACATTGATTTTCACGGGCTGTAGGATGATCATACTACAAAAAGCTATCTTTTAACCTTCATACACGTAATCCAGCTAGTCATGTATAGAACTTTCAGATGCAACAGAACAATCCTTACCATGGGCGAGGAACACGTGAATCAGTATGATAAAACAATAGAAAAAACTCATGTAGGTACGATAGACAGTCCACAAGTTAAGGCAATCGTTCATATCAAGGCATATGTATCTCCCATCCTATTCTCTCAAAGATTGTAAAAACAAAAGCTTGATAAGCAGTTCGTGAAATTTTTTGAAGGTCTTCAAAAAGTTGCACACCAACATACTGTTTGTAGAAGCCTTAGCCCAAATATCAAGCTATACTAAGTTTATGAAGGACATATTATCAAACAAAAGGAACTGGTGGATAATAAATTGGTGATACTAATGGAAAGATACATCGGAATACTTCAACATAAGTTACCACCAAAATTAAAAGATCCAGTGAGTCTTATTATTCCCATTCCTCACAATATTGGTAACAAACACATATATAAGGCATTGTGTGATTTAGGAGCAAGTATTAATTTAATGTATTTTACCTTTTTAGGAAATTAGATTTGGGGAAAGCAAAAGCTATTATAGTTGCACTACAATTAGCTGACAGGTCAATCAAGTACCCAAGGGAATTGTTGAATTTTTTTTTTAAAGGTAGAAAAATTTATATTCCCAGCAGACTTTGTTACCTTGGATATGGAAGAAGATAGAGACGTCCATCGCATCTTGGTTTGTTAATTTTTGGCTACTGACAAGAAATTAATAGATGCGCAGAAGGGACATTTGATTTTTAGGCTGAATGTTGAAGAATTAACCATTAATGTCTTCAATCTACCTAAATTCAATGATGAACCAAATTCTTGTTGTCAAATTGGTATATGAACACAATACTGATGGAGACATTCAGACTTAATCACCCTTAAGATCCGCTTAAGTCTTGCTTAGTTCATTCTCAAGAAAATCCACCTGAATCAGAAAAGAGAGAAGAATGTGTTTGGTAGTTGGAAAGCAATCTTTCATTTTTAAGACCAACACAGGTGGAACTAGGTGAAGATCGCACAATGTCTTTACCATCAATTCAAAAGGCTTCAACTCTTGAACTTAACTCAATTTCCTTTACACTTAAGGTATGCCTTGTAGGAGAGAAGAAATACACGTTTAGTTATCATCTTAAATGCTCTTAACGAAGGAGAAAAAGATCAACTATTGAGGGTACTTCAAGATCACAAAACTGCAATATGGTAGACCATCTCTAACATAAAAGGGATATCCCTTCTCTTTAGATTTACAAAATTTTGATGGAAGAATAGTTTAAATCGCCAATAGAGCGGTAGGGTGGATTAAATTCGAAGATGCAAAAGGCTATGAGGCCAAAAGTGCTGAAATTATTGAATCCATGGATCATATATTCTATATTAGACACTCATTGGGTTAGTCCAATACATATAGTGGAAAAGAGGAACTATAATAATTCTAATTGAAAACGAGTCGATTCTTATGCTCATAGTCTCAAGTTAGAGAGTTTGCATTGGCCATCGAAAACTCAACAACGCAATTAGGAAGGATCACTTTCCCGTCCCTTTCATTGATCACATGTTGGACGGACTAGTTGGACTTTCCGTTTTTCAGATGGATATTCAGGGTATAATCAGAATATAATATTCATTTTTGTAACAAGAGTTAAAAGTGACATATGGAAGAGGAGACATAAAGGTTTTGACGAAGACATTTTTAAGAGATTTTTTTTTTCAAAAATGTTTGTATCAAATTACTCATTTGTTGAAAATACATTTTTGTTAAACAAGTATCAAGTCGAAAATTTTCTACCTTGTGTGAATTTGTGAGTAAATTTTATAAAATCTATAATATTTTCTTTTAAAGAAGAATCCTATTTAGTAAAAGAATTGTGATCAAATTTTTCTTTTTCAAAATCCTTTTGTGCTTCCAAATGTTTATTTACTTCCCTTTCAATAATTTTTTTTTTTCTTTTTTAGAGTAGAGTATTTGACAGCAAAATTTTCAAGAAATTCATCATATGAGACAGATAATTCATCCTGTAAAAAAATGTCATTTGTGGTTAACTCATTTTCAATAGTCATCAAGAACATTTTGGTAACTCTCTGTTGACTCTCATCTTCTTTATGATCATCCTCATCACTCTCATCACATATTACTTGGAGTGCTTTTTTTTTTTTTTTTATGAATATCTTATTGTTGGGATATTCGGTTCTTTTGTTATCTAGTTTTTCACAATCATATATTCTTACTCTTTTCTTCATCATTTTCATCTTTCTTTTGGAAACGACGATTGTTGTAAAAACATCTCCATTTTTTGACAATAAGAACTAGGTCGTCAAGTTCTTCACCATTTATGTTTTCACTTGTAGTGCATTCATCAGTTGACTTTAAAGCAATTTGGTACTTCAAAGGCTCATTTGTTTCCTCTTCTTTGCTTTTCTTTATTTCTTCTTTGTCTCGCTGTGATTTAGTTCATACGTCATCAATATTCTATAGAACTGCTCCAACGAATATCTATTGACATCTTTAGTGTTTTATAACAACATCCTCAATGAACTCCAATCTTCCGAGAGGAACCTAAGCATTTTATTTACAATTCACTATTAATCAAAGCCTTTAATGCCATATACAATGTCGGTAAAATGAGTAATCATAACAACAATTGATTCATTTTGTTTCATAAATAAAATTTCAAGATCTTTAATCAAATGATTGATCATTTATGTTTTTTTTTTCTGTTATTGCTTCAATCATTGTTTTGCTTTGTTATCTAAGTAATGAAACCTAGGAGGGCATTTATTGACATTAGCCTCCTTTCTTTAATAAAAAAAAAAAGAAATGGTTTCGTTCACTTTACTAGTACACATACAAGTGATTTTTAAAGCATGTCAAATAATATAAGAGAAATCACATGCTAATATGATTAAATTCTTTTTTTTTTTTTTNCAACAATTGATTCATTTTGTTTCATAAATAAATTTTCAAGATCTTTAATCAAATGATTGATCATTTATGTTTTTTTTTTCTGTTATTGCTTCAATCATTGTTTTGCTTTGTTATCTAAGTAATGAAACCTAGGAGGGCATTTATTGACATTAGCCTCCTTTCTTTAATAAAAAAAAAAAGAAATGGTTTCGTTCACTTTACTAGTACACATACAAGTGATTTTTAAAGCATGTCAAATAATATAAGAGAAATCACATGCTAATATGATTAAATTCTTTTTTTTTTTTTTCTAAAACACAATAAACTAGATTTTTAGCTCAAACATTTAAAGCGTTTTCATTTATCTTCTTCATCGTACTCTTCTCTAGGTTTTGAAATGGTTTGATCTGATTTACCATTAACCTTAATAACTTTTGTAGGCTCACAAGGACCAAATTTAATTACCTCAAAAATGTTCCATTGGTTGAATATATATCATCCTTCTAACTTTCCAATGTTATAATGAGCTATATCAAAGAAATGATGATGATTTGTAGAATGCTCCTCAAGATGAAAATTATGGTTAGTTATTACTCAAGATTGTAAAATCTTAATATAAAAGTAAGCACCTTACTCTAATATTAATTGATATCCAAAGAATAAATCAAGAGGGAGGTGAATTTCTTTTTGAAACTTTCTCGAAAATGATTTTAAATTAAGTAATTCACAAACACTTTAATTAATCAAATAACAATCGTAAGCAAATATAAGCAAAAGAGTAGAAATGATGCAAACGATATATTTATGAAAGTTCAATTCCAATCAATGATCTACGTCCTCCATTACCAAGCTATCAGCCACGAGCAAAACCTTTTCACTATATTAATTGACTTATGGTCCCTTACAACGATTCCAGTTACTTCAAATAAGGAGAACCGAATCTTATACAATATTGAGCTTTCAAGGTACCTCATTATGGCACAAAAAAATTAAACAATGGTTTTACAATGAAATTTCCCTCTTAATAAATGATAGCAATAAATTAAGTACTAAGAGAGATTAACACTTCAATGGATAGCAATGAATAATAGCTCAAGTGTTAGATGAGAATCTTGATGTATATCACGTCTTAAAAGCTTGATCCAATTAATCAAAGATTTCAACATGTCGAAGTAGAAAAATAAAGGCAATGTAAGTTTAAAGATTTGCTTAAAATATTTATCTTTTTCATGCACCTAAAAGATCTTGCATTGATTGCAAAATATAACCTATTTATAGAGGAAAATCTACAAAACTTTCTGTAAGTTTGGATGATAGATCGATCGACTGGTAAAAGTTTGGATGACCCAAGATATAGCTGTTGGAAAAAAAGGTCAGAAGTTAGAATTGTCACATTTTGAATTGTTGCATTTTCGATCAATCGGATGCCACCTTCGATCGATTGGGTCTCACCGACCGGTTGGTCTAGCAGGTTGATCGGTTCACCAAACTGGTTTTCTTGGTTCGACCATGTTTGGCTCAATCTGAATATTTTAAAAAACATGGAGTTCTAGAAAGTGCTTTCAACTAATTTCAAAGTAAATGATATATCAAAAATATGAACTAAATTCAAATATCATTTAATTTAATTTTTTTTATCTTTATCAAAATATTTTATGCGAGTGATATCAAAATATTTTTTGGAAGAATAAAATAGTTTTTGAGGTTTTATCATTCAAAATTTTTTAGCACCTTTACATTTGGTCTAAAAAGTATAGTCTTTGATATTTCTTTGAAGTTTGGTGTTAGGATCTCGTCTTGATCTTTTTTTGAAACTTGGCTTTTAAGCTCTTGTTTTAAATAATTTTGTCTCGAATGCTTGAAAGACTTGACTTCGATCTTGACCTTCTTTGTGAGTCAGATTTGTAATGGTAGTCTTGATTATTATCTTTTGACGTCACCGGATTTATCGTTGAATGCTTTGAAAATTTTGATCACTTAAATTTAATTGTTCGTTAAGAAGATTAATTTGTCCATTAAGTTAATCATGTCAACAATAGTAACACATACATGAAAGTGCCCAAAAGGACTTAATGTGCCAAAATAAATAATGCATGCCCAATAACTACGTTCTCAATTAAATTGCAAAGATATTATATAGACTTAAATTATTAGGATGCATATGATATAATCGCTTTATCAAATATTTGTTGAAAGAAGATTATAAAAATGATTATATCTACCCATGTATTTTCATAAAGAAAATAAAGATTTGATTTGCAATTGTTGCAGATTATGTTTATGTTTTAATTCTAATTGGAACTTTTGAATAGCTCAACAAAATTGCAGGTTATTTAAAAATGAATTTGAGATGCAAGATTTGGACAAATCTAAATTTGGTTTTGGGGATTGCAAAATGTTTTTTTTTTGTAAATTTCATTGTAAGATATAGCTCTGCACTAAAGTCATTGAAGTTGTGTTAAACACATTGTTTATTATCTAGTAAGTACTATTGACATGAGATTATTTTATTCTAAAATATTAGGGTCTTCTTTAGTGGGATATGCAGATACATGTTGTAACGACCCAAAATTTTAATATAAAAACATTAGTCTATTCACTGATATATACAATAATTCCATATTCTTAAAAAAAAAATCAAGGACTTTCCTATGCCAATCTTATTAATTTCGTAATTAAATAAATATTTCAAACATCATAACATGAAATTTTTTGGTTCCACCAATATTAAATAAATATATGAGAAAAAACATAACCAAGTCATAAATAACAAATCCACATAATAATAAAACATAAAGCAAGTACTGAAAATAAAATCTATAGTCACGTTACACTAGATTTAATTTATCAAGTCCAATTAATCCAAACACAATGAGTGCACATCATTGCCTGACATCCAACGACCCGTTCTAATCGTCATATCATATCATTAGAAACTTGTAAAGATTTCAATAAATATCTTACATTTGGTACCAGATAACTATAACATGCATATTATATTATAACATAACTTTTATTAGCATAATATTTATCAATATGAAAAAAATAAAATAAACGAGACAAACCACTTACATCTCGTAATCTTATCTCGCTTGATGAATCAAATTTTGAAAGAAAGAGAGCACATTTCCAATTTTTATTTTTGCCTATTGCTGCAGTCGTTTTGTATATGTATATTCCGATATGAGATAAAGAGGAAAATGTATAGTATTTAAGTTAAAAACGACAATCAAATTTTTGGTAGAATAGAGTTACATAGAGCCGTGTACTACCATGCAAAGGTCACTATCAAGAATATTCTACTTCATCATTATCTCATCCAACAAAAAAACAAACCAACTTATTTCTATCTCACTCTATACGTGGCTGCTACCCATCTCAAACCCAATATTTAATTTATCAAAACAAATTAATAACAATTTCTTTAAAGTTCAATAACCTAGGCTTCGCTCATCTGAAATAACTTTTTCTCGAACCCATTATACATGATTAATTACGAGCTATCCAATGAGCACCATATTGATATATTTATCATCGCTCTATAAAAATCTAAATATTTGACCCAAGTAAAATAGAATTAATACATATACCACTTTCATCTTCCCTTNACTATCAAGAATATTCTACTTCATCATTATCTCATCCAACAAAAAAACAAACCAACTTATTTCTATCTCACTCTATACGTGGCTGCTACCCATCTCAAACCCAATATTTAATTTATCAAAACAAATTAATAACAATTTCTTTAAAGTTCAATAACCTAGGCTTCGCTCATCTGAAATAACTTTTTCTCGAACCCATTATACATGATTAATTACGAGCTATCCAATGAGCACCATATTGATATATTTATCATCGCTCTATAAAAATCTAAATATTTGACCCAAGTAAAATAGAATTAATACATATACCACTTTCATCTTCCCTTTTTCAAAATAATAAAAATATAGCATGTAAAATAATTAAATTCTATTCTGTGATTTTTTTTTTCTTTGGTTTTTACATATGTTATCTCTCTAATACACATAAAGATAAATCTCAATTGGGATATGTGTTTATACGTGATAGAATAACTATATCATGAAGATATATGAAACAAATATTGACAGCAACATATTTAAATTATTCTGAAGTTATTACAATTCATAAGTCAATTCAAAAATGTGTGTGGTTCAGGAACAAACCATCATATCCAAGAATGACTTAGATTATGTAACACTCTAAATTTTTTAATTTTTTTTTTTTTGTATTTTACAAAAGTGACGGTCTTAGTTTTATTATGTTATCCTTAATCATTTAGAAAATAGAAATTAATTTGCATCTTAGCCTTTTCAATCAAATTAATGTCCATAAGATAGTATGTCCGTTCGGTCCATTTATTTTATTTTATTTGCGCTAAATATTTAAGTGTTTCGGAAGAAAGAAAAAAAAGTATGGGTAAAAAATTACAAGTCAGACATTAAGTATGGGGCAATTCAATTTTTAGATTTTAAGTTTCAAAATGCAAAACTCGGGTATCAACTAATTAATTAAAAATATTTTATTAATTATATATATTATGACCACAATTATACAATTAATGGTCACATATATGTACTTATATGTCACAACGTCACATATTATCAAATTAATTCATTACAGATTATTTCATGGTTACAATAAAAAATTTGATATGTCACAGTTTGTTTCATTAGTCACAAATAAAAAAAAAATATTAGTTACAATTTATTTGTCAGTTACATTTTCAAATTAGTTGGCCACAAATTATTTTTCAATTACAAATTATCGAATTTTTAGGTCACAATTATATAGTTGGTTACAAATAACCAAATAGTTGGTCGTAGATTAACTATATAGTTGGTCATATATGCCAAATAGTTGGTCACATACCACCAACACCAACACTACTGAGACCACCCCACCATACTACCAACACCAACACCACCATCAACAAAATCGTTGTCGCCAACAAAAACCATCCTAACACCAAAAACATGAAAACCACCGCAGCTGTAACTTCGGCCATAGCAAACTCAGAAAAGAAAACATAATGTTTGCAATGATTGTCCATCAACTGGAGTCGACCTGAGGAATAGCTCACGTAGCGGCATCAACTCAGCCTTCATGTTGTAAGCGGCACCTAGAAAAGTCGATCTTCACTTTGGAGAAGGTGAGCGCTGTGGCGACACCATCACCGCTACGAGCAGCGGTCGGCCCATCGACTCCGTCGGATTGCTGGGTTGTGGGTTGTGAATGTAAGAGTGAGTGAGAGAGAATGGTGGTTGAGGGGTATGTTGAATTGGGTGCGATTTTCAGGGTTTGGGTGAGTGGGTGACGGTGAGGGAGCCCAAATATTATTTTATTTTACATTTTTTTTAGACCTTTCATAAATTAGGCTTCCTAAAATTGTATTATGTATACAAAATGTGTGTATTATGGTACCAGTTGTTAACTTAAAAATGTATTATAGTCTTCGTCTGATCTCCATTACTTTCAAAATACGTTTTTTCTCTCTTCTTTTCAACAACACATTCTTTAATAAAATAATAATACACGTAAACCCAAAACTTTTCCTTATATTTTAACCACACATTCATCAATTTACTATTTCAAAATGCATTCTACACAAAAAATTGGGCTAAAACAAACTTATACTAAAAATTATTATTATAATCAAATAACAACGCAGACAATATTCCAAGTGATCAATTAAATATTATTTGTCTTGCAGTTTTAGAGGGAAAAATATTGATAAAATTTGAATACTCCAACTGTTCAACTATTTCTTTCTCAATTGATGACATAGCCATTCGTTCTTTCTTGTGACATAGTTGATCAAAGATAAGTCTTGATCAATTTCAATTTGGAGAATATTCTTTCTGCAGGTGCAAGTGTAATCGGTATGGTTAGTGAAGTTTTGTAAGCAATATAAGCATTTGGGAAATAACTATTCAATGTGTTAAACTATTGTAGCACTTCAATTGCTATCATTACTTCACTTGGTACATACCACTTCAAGACCTGTAACTTGGAATATAAATCGTCTTCAGTAATATCCAAATGTCCACTATGTCCCCAAATATTTCTCAAGATTCATATAAGATTTCAACAAAGTGGGAAAAGTTGCAAACCTCAACCTCTCCACATAAAATAAAAATCTAAATGTGTCTTGATATTGTTTAAATTGTTCAAATCGGATCTTTAGAGAAGATAGAGCTTGATCAATTATAAAAAGAAGAGGAAAACAATGTGTAGATTCGTTGGGTCACTCCTAAGAAGGATACAACTCCTCGAAATCCCAAGGTGCTTTTGGCAAATCTTTCACAATAGTGATTATCCTTGTTAACACTTGTCTCCAATGTTCTCTTTCTATATGGATCAGTAATTGCACGCTTTTGTCACTTGTATTTTTTTTTTCGAAACTTGTTTTCCAATTCAACCTATCTAGTCATGCAACATAAATGCCCCTCATTTTCTTCATGACTTTTAATAGACCAGTGCAAATTATGTAAATCTTTGTATGTATCGTTACCCAGTTGGCCAATTTTATCAAAGTTTTTGGTGTTTTATACAACTTGCAGCAAAAGAAAAAGCTCATGTCTATAGATACTACAGATACTAGCCATACTCTTTCATTTCTCTTCCCATTTGGTAGTAATCACTTATAAAGAGTCAAAATGTATATTTGGAAAGAAGATGTCATCAACTCTTTTTGGATCCATTTCAACTAAATAATCCCTCATTTTTTATCAATATTTTTCCAATTCTCAGGATCCTCCAAATTCAAAGAAAAGATACTATCTTAATTTAATTTTTTACGGTGGACATCATTTTTTTTCCTTCTCATCTATCTCATTTACAATAACAGGTTGAATCACTTCTTCAATCTTGGTGAATTCATGCACATTATTTCTATTGAAGTACTTTTCAATATTTCCTACTTGACTTTAAATTAATATTAACTCATTTCGTTTCCTTTTTCTTTTTTGAGGTCCAGACTCATATTTAGTAGGCACCATGGTATATGACTGCATGAGCCTGTGCAATTGATCCTACAATTAAATCTAACAAAAGCCAATATAACCCAATAAGGGTGCAATGCTACATTGCAACCATATAAGCCGCCAAGGCTTCAAACATTTCCTATAAGTTTATAAATAAGCAAGGGCAAGCCATTGCTCACCTGAGAAATAAGACTTGAGCAAAAAATTATGAAATGACACAATGCGAAACTTTGAGAATCCCAACGTCACAACTCACAATTTTGAAATCAAAATTTAACAGCAACCACAACAACCAATTAATTGTTGAAGATAAATTTAAATTTTATGTAAAGATAAATTTAATAGCAACCATTAGATAAATCCCTACATTGTCTCAGCTTTTCTCTCCTACTCCATTCTTCTCTACATTTGCATGAGGCAGAATTTAATTTTCGACTAGGAGAAGGACTTTTGGCTAAATCCATTCTAGAAGTGGACAAACATGAATGAGTGGGAGCTCAAAATCTTTCGATCTATATACATCATTCTAGAAATGCAATGATATCTCATTAAGAGATAGAGATGGCAAACAGGTAGAGTAGCTCGTCGGCTCAGTCGCTTGGCTCGTGAAAACACGAGCCCAAGCCGCTTGGGCTCGTCAAATGACAAGCCCGAGTCGAGCCGCAAGTGAGCTCATCGAGCTCGAGAGAGGCTCTTGGGCAAAGCCCCAGAGCTTGGCTCGTGGGCTCGTAAAAAATTAAAGAAAAAAAAAACGTCAAAAATAAAAAAAAAATTTCAAAAACCTTGTGGGCTTGATGCTGGCTTGTGGGCTCGAGGCTCGGCTCGTGAGCTTACCCACGAGCAAACGAGCCACGTGCCGGCTCGGCACAAAGGAAGACTGGTAGGAATAAGGTATGAAAAAAATCTGAGGCCCTTTAATTTTTGGGCCTAAGGCATGGGTGTTCACGAAAATATGTTCGAATTTAAATTACCGCAAGTGTACGGTTCGTTGACAAGTAATAAAGTGGAAATTCAAGAATTTCGAGTATCGTTCCCACGAGGATTGGTTTAATGTGATTTCTACTATCTTGACCTTAACCGAATCTATAAATT
>CAIGRL010139862.1:0-12950 GCA_903798325.1 Fraxinus xanthoxyloides
GCCACTGAATTTACATCAAAATTACAAAACGGTCACTAAATTTTAAAATTTGCACAAATGGTCACTCAATTTACATGTCAAAAAAGATTTCTCTCACAAATGATCACTGAAGGATCGTTATAATTTTAATTCAAATTTAAAGGATTAAAATACGTGAACATATTATATTGAGGACCTCAAGTGCAAATATAATCAAAAAGCCTCCCAAAATTATTTTCAGTCACCACTTTGGAACGAAATTCCAACACTTTTTAGTCACCAAAACCACAGAACCAACACACTACCTTAAAGCCCTCGATGTCCTCTACGCAACCCACCCAAGAATCGCCCCTAAATCGCGATTTAGGACACTTGTTAGTGAAAATTCTATTTTTCAAAAATAACTAATAGGACAAATGGGCATGTAGTATCTAGCACAACTACAACTATGCAGCGGGAGAGAATATAGCCCAACTCGACCCTACACTTAATGGTGCCAAACAAGGTCGGATCCTTGAAACACAGGGTCTACCCTATCAAAAGGCCGAATAGGGACTGAGTTGGCAAAATGTCAAGTCAGTTATCTTTCAACACCCCTACACTCAAATACAACACTCAAATCACAAATTTTGATACAACTACACCATAAATGTTAAACCTACTCAAAAAATTATTAATAAAAAAAAATTTGCAATAATTACCAAAAAAAATTGTGAATCAAACACGTAGCATAATGTACAAATTAATAAGATTGATTGGCTTCAGAATTTGACAATGAAGAAAGGAGAATTCTGAGTTGACGATTTTTCTTTGTAACACAATAGACCTGTCAAAACATTGGCTTATGAGCAATTTTAAAAATTTATAAATTGTACTAAAAAGTAAGTAAAAGTGATGTAATTTACGAAATGTGTGATTAAAAATAATGTTTGATGTGAGAATAATTTTTTTTGAAACTGGTTATAAACTTTACCAAATACACCTCGTAAGTTAGATTGATCACTTCCGAAAAATGGTACTCGATGAACGAATGTTTCATAAAAACTTAGTTGCATCATATATATCGTTCTTTAATTAGCAATATGAAATTGTCAAAATAATTTTTTGACGTATCAAATATTTTCCTCTTTAGAAGGTTGGAGGATGGCAACGGGCAGGCGGACGGCTTCCCGCCCCACTGCTGAAAATTTTCAAGGTACAAAAATGAAGATTAAAATACTTTCATTTATTGGCTTATTTGTATACTTTTAATATTATTTTTACTTTGTTAAATGTGATAAAATTTTAAAAATGAATAATATAAAATTTGAGATTGAGATTATATTCTATTATCCATCGTCCCCGCATCCAATTCCTCAACGGGCTAGACAATATGGAGTCTAAGATATTTTTTTTTTTAATTATTCTATTAATTATCTTCTATACATAATAATACATATCATGATTTGATTTTTACCTTTTTCTTTCTTTTTTCAAGGAAAGACTTTCACTGATTGTTACAAGAAGTTGAATTTAGTGCCATGGAATAATTTGGCCACAATAATTGAGGGCACTTTTGATTGAAGTATCCAAAACTTTAAAGTTCTTCTTTAAAAGAATTTCATATTTTAGAGCTTGTTTGAGAGAGTTAAAAAATTGATTAAAATTGAAAATATAGTCGTTATTGGGTCTCACTCGTCTAATCAAAGTCAACAATAACGACTAATTTTTCAATTTTAATTTATACCAAACGGGCTCTTAATAAGTAATACTAAATAAAATATAGAAAATTTATATTTTTACAGGAAAAAATTTATATAATTAAGTTCGTGTGTTCTTAAGTCGTTTGTCGTGTTGCATATTCTAGTTACACAACTAAAAAATTGGTGTTCGAATATCTACTACAATCAACGAGGATGCAAAGCAAATGAATCAGTAAGTTTTGTTGTTGGAAAAATGTGAATAAAATTTAACATTGATTAAGCATGAGGTAGATGATGGTCTTGTAGAGGATTAGGCTAATTTTCTACACAAATGTATAGTACTTCATAATGTAATTAATCTGAGACGATCAAATTCACAATCTACAAGTTTTTTCATGAACTTTTGAATTTTTGAACCATCGCAACAATGAACTTTTGAATTTAAAACCGAATAAGAATAAAGATTTAAGAAGGAAATATTTGGAGAAATTGAAAAGAAATATTTTAAATCGACATCAAAAGAGCAAACAAGAACGCCCTATATGTGGTCATTCATCCAAAAGCCACGGCCTTTTAAAAAGACCGTGACTTTGGAATAAATGGTAGTATTCCAAAAAAACGTACGAGAATGAAAAGTTGCATTATTTAAAAGAAAGAGATAGTGCTCGACATGGTTCGGTGACATGGTCCGATTCGAGAACCGAATTGAACCAAAAATTTTAGGTATTTAATAAATGGAACTGTCGGTATTTAATAAACCAAAACCAACAAAAAATCACAAGTGAAAAACCAAAAGCAAAGTCTTAGTCCCCCACAGAAACAAGATCAAGAAAATCACACACATACGCAATTCGACCACCACAAAATGATAGAAGACCGCCGTGCCGGGCCTCCCCATGCTGCCATCTTGGCGGTGGTGGTGGTTTTAGTCATGGTAGTGCCGACATTACTCGGTGATTGAGAAGAATAAGGTCCACATCTCCAAGTCTTCCATGCATTGTGGCATTATTGTCAATACGTCTTTGCAATGAATTATTAAATTTCATTTCCAACATGGACGATCTTTTTCGTGCATTAGATTTTCAGATTAGTGAACACTGCATTTGTTCAATCCTCTACCTCATTTTCAATAATTGCTCCAAAGTTTGGGCTTTATTGAACATGCGAAAGTGGTGAAGAATTGGTTAGAAACACATTCTACTTCTGAAGCTATTGATCATTATGTGAAATCGTTTATAAGTGGAGAGGATGTGTGAGATGCTGCCATGTGTCACCTTTTACACCATTGGATGTGTTGATCTTCTAGTGGCTTCCATCAACACAACCGTTTGGGTGACTATTTGGTGTATATATATGTATATGTATATCCTTCGGATACTTCATTTGACCGTGCATCTAACTTTTGGGGTTCTGAAATCTTTCTTTGTTACGTCTCTCTTGAGATTTGAAGATTCTTCATCTTCAATCTTCTTCTTGATTTGACTCTATAGTGAATGAGTGTTTGAATCTCTAGGAGAACAAGGGCGGTTATGTTCTTGAGCGAACAATAATATAAGTAGAGACGAATCCGTAATTTTGAGCGATTTTTTGGATTTTGATTTTTGGAAGTTGTAACTTGAATGATTTGGAGTTAATTGTTTCATAAATCACTCGACTTATACGATGGTCAGGGGCGGAGCCCAGTAAGGCCCAGGGTGGGCACAGGCCTACCCTGAACTTCTGGGCTCAATTTTTTTTTTATTTATAGGCTAAGTCCCAGCCCAAGAGAGAAAGCCTAAAATACCAAGAAATTATACCTAATAGCCCATGTCCAGGTCCAGCCCAATCCCAAAGATTTAAACCTCATTCGGTGGCTCCTCAAGGCTCAAAACAATTCCATTTCTTCGCACCAGAAGGCTGAAGCCTCCAGCCTCCGCCTCCGGCACTTCACAGCCTCCGCTTACAAATATTAGCCGTCCACTCCCCTCAGGTTCAGAAGCTAGTCTCACGCCTCCTCTGCTCTCCTTCACCTCCAGAGAAATGGGTATTGTTGAAATGAGTATAGTGTAGAAAAAGATGAAGTGAGGGAAGGAGCAAAAGTGGTGCCAATAGCACTTGACCAGGTCAGTACTGAAGAAATTTTAGGAAAAGTTTTCGTGATATGCTGTATCATTTATAGAATCATGTGGGCTTTATACAATTGTTGTGTTGCAAATAACAGCAAAGACTACAAATTTATAGGATTAAACAACTACAAATTTGGCCTCAACAGAGAGAGGCAAAACCCCATAATTGTTGGAGCAAATGTTTAGCAATGTTCATGTGTCGCTGTTTTCACACTTCTAGGTACTGGCTATTTAGTAATTGGGTAATGGACTGGGGGAGGGGAGGAGGCTTTCTTTTTAGATTCAAGCAGAGATGGTGTTATTGTAATTCGATCTTTTTAGGACAAGTTGAAGTAATGCCTCATGGTTACACTACATTATTTCATGTTATTGTAATTCGATCTTTTTAGATACTCTTTTGAAGAATTAGCACTAGTAACTTACTCAGGATAGAATTTGTTCACTTGTTGCGTGTTCCATTATGTTCTCTTGGTTAGCAATAATGGCACAAGAATATAATATTTGGAATATGAAATTTGAGTCATTAGTTTTTGGTCCCACCAATTGCAGGTTTATATGTTGAAGGTTGAAGGAATTGCATTCTGGTTTCTGCCTGATCCCGTTCAAATAAAAAATGCACTAGAGGTTAGTATTGCGAGTGTTTCTAAACTTAAAGGGGTGATATCAGTTGTCTTGAGTTGAAATTATTGATCAAGTTGACAAATCCCAGTATGTTATCTAGGCATCCATCTTAAGCCATCCTAAGGTGAAGTAAATATGTTTCCATATAGAAATCGATCTAATTCTTTCATTTTGGACACAAGAATTTTTTTTTTTTTTTTACTTTATGGTCTCGTTTGCATGAAAATGAGGTTGTTGAGGCTTTGTCGTAATATTGTTTTATATTTTTATTATTATTACATCCATGACAAAAACTCGACGTTCAACATCGATAAATTATGCCCACCCTCACAAAAATTCCTGGCTCCGCCCCTGGTTACGGGAATGACTAAAAATAGTTTAAATTTTGGACAAGGGGTACATGAGCACGTCTTTCAAATTTCATTCTTTCGCCCTAGAAATTCACATATAAAAGGTTAATAATAATTAACAATTTTTTATTATATATGAGTTGATGCTAAACTCAAATTTCTTCTCACATTGTTACTGTTCTTTGAGTCCAGCCCACCTATATTACCTTAGACCAACGCATACTAGCCCATATATACAACCAATATAACCCAATATTCCCAGGCCCACCTATTCATATAATTCAGTTCAAACCAACCTATCAAAAAAATTGAAAACCAACAATAGCCCACCACCAACACCAAAGCCTTTACCATTAAAGCACCTAAAACCTATACAATTCTAACCACAAACCCCAAACCGCCAATTTGACACTTACCCTGCCACACCTCTCTCCAACCACCTCCACCTCGCCAAATTTGCCACCATCAGCCTCAAGGGGAAAAATCTCCATCTCCATCATTACATTCCCCTTATCCCCAATGATGCCAAACCCACCAAATAAACCACCTGCTACCCGATCTTCACTGCCGACAATTTCAATTGCGCCTCGATCGCGATTGCACCCACCAATCGAGTCTCCACCTTTCAAACATAACCACACCGTCATGTCCGGTAAGTTTTCTGTTACTTTCTTCGTGGTGGCGCCGCTACGATCAGCCTTCCCAGGTTGCCGTGTCCGGCTAAAAATGCAGTGTCCGCCCGATATTTCATATCAGTACTCATGTCGTGTCGACACAGGTATGTCAGCAGAAAACAAGAGCCGGAGCATCACATGTAGTAGTACACTCAATTTATAGTGTATTTCTATTAGGGGGACTCTGGTTTCAATTTAGTTTTATATTTGTTAGTAACTTTTCTTGTTGAAATCTTTTAAATATAATTACCTATTTGTTACTTGTTAATAATTTTGAATTAACAATATATAATATTTCTAATATAAAAAGAAAAATGATTACAGTAAAGTGTCCGATAAGTGTCGGTATCAACTCGTGTCCGACTACACTAATTGAAGTGTTCGTGCTACAGAGTTAGTAACATATTTGAAGTCCAGTAACATCATGCTTCTCATGAATTTGTTTTCAAACCACCATAAAAATTCACCAAACGTTCTCTTGTTTATCCAGTTTACGAGAAATAAGCAAGATTATACTACTTACAAGAAAGGAGAAAAATTGAACCCAATCAGAGTCTGCATTACAAACCTTAAAGTCTCCAGATTAAATATATACACATCTCCAAAGCAGTTGATGGCAGCCAGCCATTGGCCGTCAATACTTGTGAACATTTTTGTAATAGGAGGTTCACTAGGTGGCAATTCCTCATCTTGGTCTCTACGACAAGGAGTGAATGCATGAATTAGTTCACCACTTTCCACATCCACTACCTGTAAAAAAATAGGATGAAGATTTTGAATTGCCGAAACATATTGACTCTCAAAAACTCTAAAATATATATCAAGCAACCTTCATCATGACATTTGATTCATTTGTTCATTTATCTATGTATTTTTGGTTAATGGAAAGGATTACTTCACCATAAAGTAGAATTTATCAAGACTCAATGGAGAATTACTATTTTGTGCAAAATAACGAATGATAAATTGAATACACAAAAATTATACAAGTTTTACAAAAACAATCAACTTGATTGTTCACAATAACCAAAATTGCAAGGACAAGATGATGATGAGCGATAATTTAGACCACCAGTCTACAAAATGTGAAAAACGACACAGTAGCACGTGAAGTTTCAGATATACTTGAAACTTACACTTAATTGAATGGTCAAAATGCTTCCTTCGGTAATGTTTGGAAGTAAAGCTTAGTTGTATTGACAAGGCATCAAATTAGAGCCATGTGCATATAGAAGAAAAATGTCAATAAGGATGTTTTTGAGTCAAGATATTTAATGAAGTCATAAAAAAATCATCAATCAAGATTACTTAGACATTCAAATCCCTATAACAAGGTATTTCACCTTTCCAAACTATTTTCGAGACCAAATTATCATCAGAATCTTGAACTGCTTTCATTCAATTTTCAATTTATGCACTCATGCCAAGACAACAAAAAGGCCTCCTCCAAACAAGAGATCACCTTAAAAGATTAAAGGGAAAGCACCAACTGCCCTGTTTCTTGCACATACAAAATTACATTAGTTGTCATGAGGTAGCAATTCACTTGGACTTTATACATTCAAGACACCATAGGTGCACGAGGAAAAACATTTCCAAGGTATTTAATTTTCAACTCACCCGTCTACTTAATAAATGGCATCCATGGAGAGAGGCTCTTCCAATTACCAAATCTTAGTATTCCAGCGACTACCATCCATAAAGTCACTCTTTCATTAGTAATCCAATTTAGCAAAATAAATCACAAGTGTTTTATACATTCATGAAACCATAGGTACGTACATGGGAATAACATTTCCAAGGTATTTAATTTTCCACATACCTGTCTACTTCATAAACCACATCCATGGAGAGAGGCTCTTCTAATTACCAAATCTTAGTATTCCAGTTACTCCCATCCATAGAAGTCACTCTTTCATTAGTAATCCAATTTAGCACAATGTACCCCCAAAACTATGATGCTCAGATTAGGGTACAGGTGCCGAATACGGGTACATATTTAGGAGTCGGCTACTTTTTCTTTTGAAAATTAGGACATGGGGATACATCTAAAAGGATTTTAGAGAACACACAACTAAGTTGTCGATATATGACAAATTATATAAAATAAAGTTATTTTATTTAAATATTACTATTTCTACTTTTATAAAAATAAAATACTGATCTATTTTGTTTTAATAATTACAATATAAAAAGTTGATAAAAGGTAAGTCAAACCCACTTAACAAATCATGAGCCAAACTATCTTCTTCATTATGTTTATTCCAATTTCACAAAGTCCGAAGTAGCCCCTTTTTCTAACTTCCCAAGTATCCCTCGCTTCTTCCCGCCTTAGCTCTTCTTCGTCAAGCTTCTCGCCTTCTTCATTTGAGTTTTGGAATGGTCAAAATGAAGAGTCCTCACCTTCCCTTGTCTTCTTCCACTCCCGGCTTCTATGTCCGACTAAAATACCCAGGATCCAATCTGCATCCCGTGTCAATATCCGTGTAATGTCGTGTTGACAAGGTACTTCACCATTTTTTAAGAGCCTGAGTATCACAGCCTCAAATAACATCCAACGTCAACATGTATTTATATTCCAATAATGGATTTACTGTATTCAAAGCATCATTCATGTTTCTGAAATTCCTTTAATACGGACATTCTAAATAGTAATCAAGCTAGAGTGAAACAAATCAGTTTTAAGTATTTTTCCCTTGCAAAACATTTAAGTATATGGAAGTTCATATTGCGACTGAGTTGGGGCTCTTGTCACTAGTTACTGCACATTATAAGTCATATATTACAGAATAAATGCACCAGTAATAGGTGCAGTAATGAATTGGGTGGTTAGCACATTTAGATTTGTGAAGCAGCTTATACAACATGCTTCGGTCATGTAATAATGATACATGACAGAAATCTTGTTTAGTTGAGCCATAGACATAATTTCCATGAGCCATTTCTCATCAATTGTAAGCCAAGCATATGCATGTGGACGAATAAAGGACAAGACAATGACAAATAATAAATCAAAATATACCATTGCTTAAGGGAAAATAAAAGTAAAATCCGGCAAGACAAAAATAAGAAAGAGGAGACATACATATATCCTCCGATCATGCCCTGCTATCATTAAACGTGAAGAGTCAGAACTAAAAGCCATGCAATGGGCGTATGGCAATTCCCAGTGGAGCTGCCTTTTCTTTACAGTCCAGACATTTTTCCCTGATTTACTCCGTTTCAATTCAAATATATTGGATTTCACATGGTCGGAATAAGCGAATGATGTGCCTGACGAAGAAATTGTACTGCAAACTATCTTCCGAGAAGCTTTGCATTTAATCCTTGCCACCAAATCTGTGGTTGCGATCCCAGCAGATGAGCCTGGACTAACGTCAGAGACAGCATCATTTTTTACACGAACGCAATAAATATCTAACCAGTAAGAAGCCTGGATAAGAAGCAACGGAGTATGATTGAAAAATGTTTTCAGCGTGAGTTGCATGGGCATTCTCTGTGGTGCAGGACATATATCATGCGGAGAAAATTTGGTGAACTCCTTGGCAGAATATGCAAAAAGTTTTGTATCATCACCAGCAGAAATGAGCATGGGTACACCTAAATGGGCCCACTTATGGTAACTAAAGTCTAGGGGCTTCTTCCTGCCACGGGTCCTTTTCACCTTTTCATCAGGAAAGGCATCTGCCCAGGAAAAGAAAAATTAGAATTCCCAGGCCCAAAATATTTACAACGAGAACACACTGGGAGAAAGAAGATAAAGGAAAGAAAAGCACACAGAAAAATCATTCCATAATGCCAAAAAATTACAAGATTGTTGAAAGCACAAACCAACCTTCATGACTGATGGGTACCGCTACAGTCAAGGCCCTCACATCATGCGTATGAGCTCTCACATAGCCAACATAGATCCATTTCTTAATTGAATCAGAAACCAACTTGCCATCACTAGAGCCAACAGCATCACCAGAAATCTTATAGAGTATTACCTACAGCATCAGCATCTCAATTCTCAGTGCTACGAAATGTTAAGTCACAACAGAAATTTGAAAATAAACAAGTTATTAAGGCAATATAACAAAGCCAGGAAGAGGCATTTATAAGGACAGGCAGAGATGGAGTAACCAGAGTATTACCAATATATTTGATAAAATAATGGTCAAAATTAGATCAAGAATATATCAATAATTTGAAAATGACTACATTAACAATTTCAATATAATATTCCATGTGAAATCAAAGAACTTTAGGAGATATCTAATCTCCATTGAACCCAACAAGATATAAGGAGATCAGTGGCACACAGAGTAAGGGGTGGGTTGGGGAAGAAGATGAACAGTAGCTTGGATTATCTCCTTTTGTTTTTTAATTTAATTCTTTTATCTTAATTTTTTTCATATGAAAATGTAAAGTTACATATTTACCCTTTAAAAATTGGTCAACAATTGGTCAAACATTTAATTATTGGTCAACTAGCGGTCAAACTAACGGTTTCTGTCAATTTGGATTCCGGGTGCGAATTGTTTAAAGGCTTGGTATCGTGGGTGGTACAAATAAAAGGTTTGGACAAAGTCTACAAAAAAGTGAAAGGTTTGGTACCGTAGCTACAATTTGATAGAACTCTACTGAATGAAAACAAGAAAATGTAAATTTATTGAAGGATAGGATAATATTGCATAAAACGATTACAGTAAATAAACGGGTCTTTCTTCTTCACTCACTAAAATTGCCTGTTCTAATGGTTTCCTTTGCACTTATTTATAGAACCAGGACTAACAGAATCCCTAACTAATCCCAACAAACTATTTCTAACGGCTGCCAGCTTGTCCCACCTCTTTCTTAGCCCTTCTAGAATAAGTATACATCATAGGAGGTCTATCATTACCCCCGGGTTCCAAAGACACCTTGTCCTCAAGGTGGAAGTCTGGAAAGTGATGGAGAATTGATGCCACGGGTTCCCACGAAACTTCGAAGTCAGGCAGCTCTTTCCATTGTATCAGCACTTCAAGTCCCTGGTGTTGCCCTGCAGGCGCTTAGCGAACTCCCAGAACCTTTTCTGGTTCCACATTCTATCCTAATTCGGCGTCCAGAATCGTAGGTAGCCGTTGACATGACACCATCGACCCCAGTGTTTTCTTTAGTTGGGACACATGAAATACTGGGTGTATTGCAGCTGAGGGAGGCAAGTCCAAACGGTATGCCACTGGTCTAATACACCTTAAGATTTTGAAGGGGCCAAAGTACCGAGGTCCCAACTTTTCATTAGGTTTCTTTGCCAACGAGCGAAGGCGATAGGGACGGAGTTTGACAAAAACCATGTCTCCTTCCTGGAACTTCACCTCTCTTCGATGTTGGTCAGCTATGGACTTCATCTTAGCCTGAGCTCGCTCAAGATGTGACTTCAATTCTACCAAAACTGCATCTCTGTTTGCTAGTTGTTGTTCCACCACTGAAACGGCTATAGGCTGCTTGTCATATCGCAGTAATGGAGGGGGGTCTCGACCATAAATAGCCCGGAATGGAGTGGTATGAGTTGAAGAATGAAAGGTGGAGTTGTACCAATATTTTGCCCATGATAGCCATGTGTACCAACCTCGAAGCTTGTCATATGTAAAGCACCTTAAATAAGTCTCCAGGCAACAATTTACCACTTCAGTCTGCCCGTCCGTCTGAGGGTGATATGCTGTGCTGCGGCGAAGGACAGTCCCTTGCAGGCGGAACATCTCTGTCCAAANATTCTACCAAAACTGCATCTCTGTTTGCTAGTTGTTGTTCCACCACTGAAACGGCTATAGGCTGCTTGTCATATCGCAGTAATGGAGGGGGGTCTCGACCATAAATAGCCCGGAATGGAGTGGTATGAGTTGAAGAATGAAAGGTGGAGTTGTACCAATATTTTGCCCATGATAGCCATGTGTACCAACCTCGAAGCTTGTCATATGTAAAGCACCTTAAATAAGTCTCCAGGCAACAATTTACCACTTCAGTCTGCCCGTCCGTCTGAGGGTGATATGCTGTGCTGCGGCGAAGGACAGTCCCTTGCAGGCGGAACATCTCTGTCCAAAAATGGCTCAGGAAAATCTTGTCACGGTCTAATACTATTGATCGAGGAATGCCGTGCAACCTTACTATCTCTCTGACGAATACTCCAGCCCCTCCTACTGCCGTGAAAGGATGTTTGAGTGCTACAAAATGACCATACTTGCTTAGTCGGTCTACCACTACCAAAATATAGTCATACCCGCCTGATTTTGGGAGCCCCTCAATAAAATCCATCGAAATGTCCTCCCAAATTTGCTCGGGAATGGGTAGGGGCTGCAGCAACCGCGCGGAAGAAAGCGCAAGACTTTTGTTTCTTTGGCAAACTGGACATTCCTCAGCAAATTTCTTAACATCTTGTTTCATTCCGGCCCAAAATAGATCTCCCGTAATGCGTTTGTAGGTTCTCAGGAATCTGGAGTGTCCCCCTAACCTGCTACTATGAAACTCGTGGAGGAGCTTAGGGATGAGGGAAGAAGATCGAGGCAATACCAGCCTCTCCTTGTAAAGCAGCAAATTGCGCTCAACCGAATATTTGGGGTGTCTGCTTGGATCCTCTAGCCAATCCTTCTTGATTTTCGAGAGTTGGGGATCCTCATCAACCTGCCTTGCCACTTCCTGTACATCCAAAACTGCGGGAGCTGAGACGACTGAGAGTTCTATCGGTGGACCCATGCGTGACAGAGCATTTGCAGCCTTATTTTCCAGTCCGGGTCGGTATTGGATCTCGAAATCAAATCCTAAGAGCTTGGTTAACCACTTTTGGAACTCCCCTTGCACAACTCTTTGTTCCAGCAAATATTTTAAACTCCGTTGGTCGGTTCTTACGATGAAATGACATCCCAGGACATAATGGCGCCATTTTTGGATGGATAGGACAATTGCCATTACCTCCCTCTCATACACAGATTTTAGGCGGGTCTTAGTTGACAAAACTTGACTGAAGTATGCTATAGGTCGCTGGTTTTGCATTAAGACCGCCCCTAGTCCATAGCCTGATGCATCTGTCTCAATTAGGAATGGTATGGAGAAGTCTGGAAGAGCCAATACTGGAACTGTAGTCATAGCTTTCTTAAGTTGCTGAAATGCAGCCTCGGCCTCATCCGTCCACCCAAAAGCATCCTTCTTGAGCTGTTGTGTAAGTGGCCAGGAGATTTCGCCTTATCCAGCCACAAAGCGACGATAGTACCCTGTCAGACCTAGAAATCCTCGTAACTCCCTGATGTTTCGAGGGGTTGGCCAAGTGGTCATGGCCACAATTTTTTCCGAATCTGTCGACACCCCTTCGCTTGAAACGAAATGTCCCAAGTATTCTATTTGGTCTTGGGCAAACTGACATTTTTTTGCATTGGTGTATAGCTGGTGTGATGCCAATACCTCGAACACCATCTCCAAATGTTGGACATGTGCAGCCACATCCTTACTATAAACCAGAATATCATAAAAAAACACCAACACAAACTTCCGCAAATACCCCCGAAACACTTGATTCATCAGAGA
>CAIGRL010139867.1:0-12199 GCA_903798325.1 Fraxinus xanthoxyloides
GTGTTTAGCTGCCTGCAAGGCAGACTTGTGGCTTGGGATTTTAAAAAATTAGATATATTTAATCTAGAATTTTTAAAAGTTTATAAAAGTTTAAATTATGACTTTTTAAAAGTCACGGGTATTCAAAATGTCAAGCGAATTCTATAGAGTCTATAATATAAAATTCTATGCAAGAATTTAAAGATACTTTCACCTTTAGTTGGTGATAGTTCAAATCAGACCCGTTTCTACAACGCCATTCCATCCATCAATTTTTTTATATAATTAGTGATATAATTTTATATCTAAATTAGGTATGAATTTGATCGGAAATCATAACGAATATTGAGTAAGTCCAAATTAAGAAGAATCATAAAAGTAAATGTAGTACAATTATTAGAAATTTATACTTTAGTTTATTTTGTATTACATTATAAAATACATGAATAGAGACGCGAATTGGGAATAACCTATCCTCCAAGTGGATAACTCTCATCACTTAATAGGCAAGAGTCGAAATTAAAATATTGCATTCCCACGGCTTCTAGACATTTATGCTAAACAAAATGAGGTGCGTCAAGACCAAGCAATCTTGTCCACACTTGTCCAATGATATTCATATTTAGACGTGTAAAGGTGAATCGAGCCACCAAATTCGATGTTGACCAACTCAGTTCTTGATTTCACTAGGGTGTGTTTTGAGCCACATTATTTTGAAAGAATGTGTTTTGGAGAATAGTAGATTGATGGAGAATTTGTACTTGAAAAAGAAATAAAAGTTATTGATGTGATGAGAAAAACTATTTTAGTGAAGAATGTGTGGTTGAAAATGAGAATAAAAATTTTAATGCGAGGCTAACAAAGGCTAAGGTCATGTTTGATTTTGTTAAAAATCAAATTTTAGACATTGTTTTGGTATAGATCAAAATCAGATTTTTAGTACATTTTTGATAAAAGTGTGAATTGTATAATTAAAAAATTGTGGATCTTATGAAACGTGCGGTTAAAATTTGTTGACGTTGTAAAAAGTATGAACAATATTCAAGCCAATTTAAGGAATAAATGTTGATTCTTTAATAAAAAGGTTAAGGGTTTACAAGAACATAATACAATGATTCCTTTTTCTTGATAATAGGAGATGTTTTGAAATATGAAGAAATGTTAGAAATTTTTCTGTGACTTGATCCACGTCCCCCTTCTTCTGAGCTATGGTTCCCCTTTTATAGGAGAATACATGCATGCATGATACCTCCCCTATTTTTTCATTGTAAATCCGAGCTGAGGACGTACGACTGTTGGTGCGATAAAATTGGTTGTCAAGCTGGACTCTGCCAATTTCCTTTTGAGCATTAATTGCAAGTTTACCCAAACAATTAATGCATAATTCATAGGAGGAAGCTATCAATCCCAATTGGAGAATTATGTGGGCCCTGACATGGGACCTTTCCTCCAATTATTGGCAACTCATATATCCTGTCAGTGATCCTCTATCATTACATTCCTTTTGTCTTAAAAGACTACACAAACTTCTTGAAGAAGACACACTTTCGAGCTGACCTTGTATATCCGAACTCAATATAATACCTACAGCTGACATGGAGTAATCCGAACTTAATGACCTCGAAGGTCGGTTGTGAACAAAATTAATTGTTGATTTTGACTTGAGATTAAAATCTTAATCAAAATCAAACAGAGGTTAAAATTTAGATAAAAATTGATAAAATGTGTGATTGAGAAAATAATAAATGTTCTGAATCCCATAAAATATGCTTTTAAAAAAGGATTTGGAGAAAAAATGAGTTCTAAATTGGCGAGTTGGGTTGCGCCAGAATTGACTTTGTAGGCCCATTTTTTAGAATCTCGGTCCACCAAAAATTGCAAAATTATACTAGACCCTCCTTCATCACTATTTACTAAGAGTTTAACTTAAAAAAAAAATAAGGGTACCTCCAATTAACGTGGTCCAATTTCATTAATCTAATTCATCTGTAGATATATATCACCATCGCACTGATTGTAAATTGCAATTAGTTAGTCTTAAATCCATTTTCTTATTCGTATAAAACTCACATATGTTTACCTAATATTCTCCCATTATCCTTTTTAATATGTATCTTTGCTTGTTTATTTCATAATTAGGACTAGTTGGTATGGTGCTCTGGATTATTACCAGTTAAATTTCTATGTCGAAGATAAGCATATAAATGTTCCTCAACACTATAAATTTAATTTTAAACGAGATGATTCAATGTATTATAAGAGTAACAAAAGTTTCCATATGTATACGACGATCATGAAAAATAAATCTAACTTACACGTACTTTAGACGAAGCGATGACGAATGACGTGGATTTGGCCTTTTGAGAAAGAAAAACTAGCAGCCAGCATTTTCTGGACAACTAACAAACAAAACTTATGTTGAATAATCACCCGACACCGCCCACTGAAACGAGACTGTTGTCGTCCTACGATCAATTTTTTTCCATGTCGGTGAAAGTAACGTACTGTATTATATTTGCAATTTGAATATTTTAAAGGCTAAATTCTTTACTCCTACCAGTAGGGTTCCTCTACATATATACTCTATTCTTGTATTGGGTACAATCAAGTTAATTCTTCTCGTTTTGCACTATGAGTACTAAGGTATGATGATGGACAACAACCCACGAATTAACCTAAACTTTTTGTTTTCTTAATCTTTTGTTATTTTTCTTGCCAATATGTGACAGAAAACTGAGCTCAAGGTCACCATTAACTGCTTGAAATGCAAGACTCAAGTTCTGAAAGCCGTCGCCAAACTTACAGGTACATCTTCGATCTTGTTGGAATCTAGTTATATATAATGTACATTTATCTTGTCGACTATGGATCATGATAAGATCTTGCTAATGTAACATATGACGTGTGAGATCTTTTTCTTCTTAATAGTGGCAATCTACTGCGTTCGAAATAGGGTTTAACTAGTAAGAGATCATGCTAATGAGGTCAACCGATCAAAATCTTATAATAAAATTAAAACAAAGTGTGATAAATTCGGTCGATCACTTGTCAAGTTGTGACACAACACACCCAAATAGCAAGTTACTAGGAGAAACACGTATGACGTAACACATACATCAAATGCATGTTTAGTACACACACACTATACAGTCGACTTTACAGAACAAGCCACAAGTTCTGATCTATACTGGGATTTCTCTTATGATTGAGCAGCTGTTGATTCGGTAACAGTGGATGCTGAGAAGGGCACATTAACTGTTGTGGGGAGTGTTGATCCTGTGTGTATCGTCAAATCCATCAGAAAGACTGGAAAATGTGCTGAAATTACAAGTGTTGGGCCACCAAAGAAACCTGATCCTCCTAAACCAAAATCTCCTAAACCTTGTACACTACCAGCATGTTGTAAGCAATGCCAACTTGTTGCTGTTAGCTATGAGACCTATTATGGTGGACCTTGTTCAATTCTATAAGTACTAAAATCTTGCTTCGTTCTTCAACTTTTGATTGTTCATAAACGAATATTTAATGATTTTTCATTAATTAGTATAAGTGTTGTAACACAAACAAGATATCAAAATCGCTCTGATACCCCTGGTTGTGAAACAACAAGATATCTTTTGTTAGAAGAAATATTAATATGTTCGGAATGTTGATAACAATGTTGGAAATACAAGAATTTTGTATTATTTGAATACCACTTGATGAAACCAACCACCTAAATGAATTGTTGAAGTTATATGACAAATAATGAAGTATTATGTCAAGCAAAAGAAAACTAAAGACAATAAATATGGTAGAGAAATTAAGAGATTTTATTGACTCAAGAATAATGGAGAAGAGAGAAAATTATAATAGATCCTATAATCTAGTAATCTATTTTATCACACTATAAAATTGTATATAATGGCATAATATTTATAGGGAATATGTAGGGGACATCCAAATCATCATAGTAGAGTTGTTAATGAAGCATGATACAAAAAATCAAGTCCAAAATGAAAAAGGAGAGAAAAGCGCCGAAAACCTGGAACATACTGGTGTGGCCTAGGCAACGGTCTCGACCAAAAAAAATTTAATAGTGTTTTCTCCATTCCGAACTCTGCTTCAAGTTCAATACCAATTTTCAATTCTCAAAGGGCTTCCAAAATAAAACTTCAATTTGACATAGGACTCCAATAGTATTGCAAACTCAATTCTTCTTAACGTGCAACTCAATTGAAAACTTTCAATTATTTCAACAAGGAATTTTGGTCACGCCCAAATTCTAACAATCTTCACCTTGACACGAATTCCACTGCAACGAACAAAACTCCAAAATTTCCTCCACCTAGGGAAGAAAATTCGTTTGCAGGAAATGAATTGACTATTCAACAATAGCCAAAACTTTTTTCTCCAACCAAACACAAAATATTCCACCTCTTCCAGTGAATCTAAGCACTAACCTGCAAAATTACCTCAAACTCCCAAAAAAATCATAATGATTTTAAAATTCACCAAATTGGGTTGTAACACACCCCAAACAGAATCAAACACAAATGCTTTTAAAGAAGGCTCTTGCTAGATTGTACACGTTCTACAATACTGAAAGCAAACTCAACAAAATCAGCATCCACATACCTTTTACCATTAGGTCCATCCCTAGTAATTGAATAGAATGCACCACAGGTGATGGTGGCAAAGCGATATTATCTATATTTTCTAAACTTAACTGAGTAGTATTCTTCAAATCCAATCCTTTACGAGTTTTTAAAGGTATTGTACCAAACTGAATGTCCACCACGGTACTGAATCTGTGCTGATTAACTCTTCTAGATTCCGCATTACCCTTCAAGATTTATAATTGAGACATTTTCTGTCCTTCTAATACAATTTGAGCATCCTTACAAACCTTCAAAACTCAACCTCCACAAAGAACTCATAATTTTTTGAATAAAGGATAGACAAGAGATGAGATTCTAATCCGAAAAATGTTGAACTTGGCCAAATGTTCTAATTGTCCCATCCAATGGCTTCAATCTGACCGTACCAATTCTAGTAACCCGATAAAGTATGTTATCTCACATAACCACGACACCTTTGGAAATGATGTCATATGTAATAAATAAGTCCTTATTAGGAAACATATGAAACACACACGCTGAATCCAGAATTCAATATGGCTTCCCATATCGACTTGTAGCTAACCTTTCTTTATTCTGCAATTTATAGTAATCATTCTTCATGTGCCCATTTTTCTTGCAGTAGTTACAAATCTGATTACTGAACTTAAATTTCGATCTGCCTCTTCCAAAACCACCATAAGCAATAAGGCCTTCTCCATCTCTGACCTCTGAAATCGGATGCTTCATCTTCTCTTTTGAAGATAAAGCATCATACACCCTTACGATAGTGAGAGTATCACGACTATACAATATCATATCTCTAAATGAAAAAAATGAAGCGAGCGATGAATACAATCGGATCAATGCCAAATCTTCCTCATCATACTTTACTTCCAAAGTTTTCAAATCAGCGACGATCTCTTTAAATACAGATATGTCATCTTCCAATGATCCTCATTCTGCTATNTGCAGTAGTTACAAATCTGATTACTAAACTTAAATTTCGATCTGCCTCTTCCAAAACCACCATAAGCAATAAGGCCTTCTCCATCTCTGACCTCTGAAATCGGATGCTTCATCTTCTCTTTTGAAGATAAAGCATCATACACCCTTACGATAGTGAGAGTATCACGACTATACAATATCATATCTCTAAATGAAAAAAATGAAGCGAGCGATGAATACAATCGGATCAATGCCAAATCTTCCTCATCATACTTTACTTCCAAAGTTTTCAAATCAGCGACGATCTCTTTAAATACAGATATGTCATCTTCCAATGATCCTCATTCTGCTATTGGATGAGAGTATAAACGCTGCTTGAGATACAACTTGCTTGTCAGACTTCTAGTCATGTACAATTGCTCCAACTTCAACTATAAAGCAACTTTTGAACCCTCCTTCAAACGTCCTGGAGAGTGGTATTTGATAGATGAAGATGAATATGAGAAATTGTCTTCTTATCCTTCCGTAATTTCTCCTCTGCGACCAATGTTGCGGACATCTTGTTAATTCTCAACAACGCATCATCCAAATCCAGTTGTGCGAGCATTGTATGCATTTTAACATGTCATAGCAAAAGTTTAGTGCTCCAATCCAAAAGCAGAATGTCATATTTCATGGAATTCATCATGAACAAAAATATCGAACAAATAAAACCCTGCGCTCTTGCTGAACTGTTGAACCTAAGCTCTGATACCACTTGTTATAAAACAAACAAGATACCAGAATAGCTTTGATACCACTTGTTGTGAAATAAATGAGATATCTCTTGTTAGAAGAAGTATTAATATGCATGAATCGTTGATAGCAATGTTGAAAATATAAGAATTATGTATTATTTGAATACCATTTGATGAAACCAACCACGAAAATGAATTGTTGAAATTATATGGCAAATAATGAAGTATTAGATCAAACAAAAGAATAGTAAAGACAAGAAATGTGGAAGATGAACTAAGAGATTTTATTGACTCGAGAATAATAAAGAAAGGAGAGAATCACAATGGATCATATAATTCTAGTAATATATTTTCTCACACTATAAAATTGTATAGAAAAACATAATATTTATAGGGAACATATAGGTGACGTCAAAACCCTCATAATAGAGTTATTGATGAAGTATGATGCTAAACAAATCAAGTCCAAAATGAAAAAAGAGAGGAAAACGTTGAAAACCCAAAACATCCAGGTCAATCTAGGCTAAAAAAAATTTCAATAGTTCTGAACATTTATTAAAGTCCAATATCAATTTTCAACTCTCAATGGGCTGCCAAAATAGAATTTCAACTTGAAATAAGATTCCAATAGCATTCCAAATTGAATTTTTCTTGACGTGCACTTCAATTAAAACTCTTCAATTACTTTTCGGGTCACACCCAATTTCTAACAAGGAGATCGTGCACGTTTTAAGACGTGTAACTTAATTTCTTGTTCTAAGTGTTTTTATCATTTGCATATCTGAGGTAATTTTGGAATTTATGCCGTGTGACTTCATTGGAGTGCTCGCTAAAATGGATTGGTCGAGCTGGTTGTTAGTATGTGACAGAAAAATCTTATTTATTTAAATTATGCTAACATGCCCCTTATGTGTAGCCATGTGTTACTTGATGGAGTTTGTTTTCTATCATACAGCACCAAAAACATGTTCTCACTTTCCACCACCTGGTTTTAAAGGGATTTTCAATACTCTACAACCAGAAGCATCCTCATATTTAATTGTCAGCCTAAACTCCTCTTCATCACCATCACCACTTCTCCAACGCCATGGATAATCAATACAAGAATTTCACTTTTAAGGAGCTAATTTTTTGTGGCAAAAATTCATTGTTTGGTTGTTTTCCCGAAAAAGGATTGCGGGGAGATTCTTTAAGATAAAAACTTTCATAGTTAAAACTAAAAAGGCTTGGGATTCCTTTCTTGAAAAAATTCTACGGTTGAAATGGAGAAAAAAATTGAAGTTTTCATACAATTCGATGAAGTTCTTCAGTGAAGCAATCCATAATAAACCACATGGCCCCTTTTCCTCAAGAAAATCTACAAAACATCTCTTTTAGAAGTTTTGTCAAAGAGATGTGAAATTTAATCCATTAAAGTTTGTCTAAAGCTTGGTCGAACATGGTATGATATGAGAGCAAATTAAGATTTTGAGTTCAAATTTCAATGATATCCACTTGCGAATCTAGCTCGTTTTGTACTGCTTAAACTTTAAATGGCATTTGAGAATTCACCAACTTTCTTGCCAAATTTTTCACATCTACTTCATAACTTTTTTCTTTTCATGAGGCCCGACCTCTTATGTCATGTCAAAATTATTAAGTCGAAAATCTGATTTATAGTAGATTTTGATAAATATTTGATGAAATGTGTTATTGAAAAGTTGTGGAACTCAAAAAATTTGTGGTTAAAATTAATTATTGACTTTTACTTAAATTAATATGGGGCTAAAGTCAGCGGCGGAAGGCCCCTCAACATTTTTTTGCTCTCCCTACGTGTAAATCGTGGCTTAGCCAACGATTGAAGTTCACACCGTTCATATGATGTTTTGGTGCTCTCAACTGATTATTGCAAGATTGGAAATATTTTGGTGCTTGTTTTTGCACTGTGCCTTTTGTTTACTTGACAACCATCACTCCATCTGGGTATTTGAGTTTGAGTACTCTGCATCCTGTTATATACTTCTATTTTTATATTAGTAAAAGTCTCTTCTCCTTTGTCTGTTGAACGAAGGCCAATTGTCAAATTACGTAATTATTTTGTTGGGTATTTACCTAAACATGCATAATGAAAAGTCAATACACAAAAGTCGGATCACCTTTGTGATGTGAACTCACGTAATAATTGTAGCTATAAAACCCACACAAGATTGATTCAACTCCAAAAAATTCAATAATCAATGTTTAAACTTGATTCAAAAATATTGAACCAATGAACCAACATAATCGCCGACAATATGTTGACCCCGCGATTACAAGATTCAAGAATCTCACTTGATTAGTTTGAACACCACAAGAAATAATCTTGATAAGTTTAGAATTAATTTAATAAAGAATGAGAAAAAAGTAATTTGCCTTACAATAATATCTCTCAAATTGTACGTGTTTTTTACAATGAATAGAATATGTCATATTTATAGGGAACCCACAAAACCTACTTAAAAATGGAATTAAGCCTTAAAAATAACAAAAATATAACAAAATAGAGTTTTAACTAAATTAGAAGATTGCGCGAAATTTGAAAAATTAGCATCCAGGAATGTACTATGCAACTACATAGTGTAAATCTATGCGATCACATAGACCAACTGAAGTCTTCCTTTGTGGTTTCGGAAAAAGAATAGGCGGTCACATGCCCTAAACAACTATGCGGCCGCATAGTTGTTCCTTTCAGTCTCTCCGTCCATTGCTTTAATCAAGTTGTTCCACTTCATTTCAACTCTTATATCCAACATGAAACTTGTCCCATTACTTGTCGAGATCAATGTTTCGTCACCGTGATTTGAGCAAGTAACCACATTGCTTCTTTGACCCACTTCGTTCACAACCTAGTCATTGGCCCTTCCTCAACGATAAATGGATCTTTGCCCAGACTTGCCCTCATTTTACGGATCACATCATCCTCTTCCTTTTCAAAAGGATTCGACACTGAATATGTACCTGCATCAAAGAGAGAAAGATTAAAAACAAAAAAAAATGTAAATTATCATAAACTTACCTTAAAGATTCAAATTGTAGCCATTGGTTTCAATCTTTTCAATGACGAGGAATGGTCCATCTCCTCTATGATGTAATCTTAACCTTTTTTCATTTGAACGAGCCATGTTGGCCTAAACACCCAAACCCAATCACCTTGTTCGAATAGTTTTCGCATCCTCCTTTTGCTACCTTGATATGCATATAATTTAATCCCCTACTTTTTATCTAAGCTACCACTAACAATAATAGTTAAAAGAATTAAACCAAACAAATTTAACGAATTTAAACTATAAATCATATCAAGACGTGTAGCACAAGTAGTAGAGGATATTAAACTAGTTCCCAACATATTCCATAAATTTGAACCAAAATAGTTAAGGACTTCATGATTGAAATATAGATTGTCATGCCTCAAATAACCAACAATGCACCTCAAATGTATATCACGCTTAATTAATTTCTTGCAACATACTAGAATATCATTAACGAGTAATTGATTGTCTATGAATGCATGTAAAAAATGACTTATTACTCTCACAGAAATATTAGATGCATTAATATGTGTAAAAGTACATGCCCCTATATGCTAGACCATCATTTAACTTATGTATGAGATATTGATTCTTTACCATGTCAGAGTTGAATGCTTCCCCTTCAATACTCATCAAATTCGCCACTTGCATTGAATCAATTGAATACTCAATGGGTGGCATCCCACTAAATAAGTCTTCATGGAACGAGACTTTGAGTTCCTGCATTTAAGAAATATTCAAACTGGGGACGGGTTTGTTAATTCTAACTAAAACCTCTCAATATAGCCTTTTTTTTGCATAGAAACTCACTTTTGATTTTTCTCTCCTCTCAATAGACTCTCTTTTTTCCTCTCTTGTGGCTCTGCTCTTTTTTCTCACAATTAGCCACCTCACCATCTTCTCTCTTTATCTCCTTTCGCCTTTCTTTGTTTTTCTTTTTTTCATCGCCTCTCAATAACAATTAGTTCTCCTAGACCTGTTGTGGTGTTAATGGTACAAGAGTAACAATCTCCCATCTTTTACAAAGTTGTACCTATTTTTGAATCCATCATGTTCAACATTTCTACCAAATTGTCATGGCCTTACCAACAAAACGTGCCCAGCATGCATAGGAATCACATCACACATCACTTCATCACTATACCTCCCAAGCGAGAAATTCACCAAAACTTGACTACATACCCTAACTTCTCTACATTCATCTAACCACTGCAATTTATAAGGTTTATGATGTTTTATCGTAGTCAATCTTAATTTCTCAATAAGTGTAGTACTAGCAATATTAGTACAACTACCCCCATCAATAATCAAACTACATAACTTATTTTTGACATGACATCCAGTATGAAAGATGTTCATCATCCAATTTAATTTGTGTATTGAGAGCACTCATCACCAGAAGTAACTCACCACCTAGCGAGTGCTCTATTCCATCTCTATCATTAGCATCCTCTAATGCGGGCATATCATCACCATCACTATTACGCACCACTTCTCAATGGTCACGTAAAATCATTTCTTGGATATTGAGAAGTAATGTGCCTCGATCCCAAACACTTAAAGCATTTGATATCCCGAGTCTTAGAAGGTTGGGAATCCATTTTGGGTGTAATTTTGCTTCGAGATAGTATCATCACCTTTATTATCATCCCACTTCGATTTCCAAGAAGAGTTAGAAATCAAAGAACCCGATGAATATCTAGATGTCCCTTCCCTCTTCAATTGTCTTTCCACCTTCATAGCTACATGTAACATGTCTTCTAACTCTACATAATGTTGCAACTCTACCACATTATCTCTCTATTCAAACCATTCAAAAATTGGGCCATGTTGACCTCCCTATCCTCCTCAACATTTTCTCTAATCATAGCAATCTCCATCTCCTTGTGATAATCCTCTACACTCCTAGAACCTTGGTAAATACTTTACATTTTTTTATGAAATCCCTTATAATAAGGACTATGCACGAACCTCTTCCGCATGATAGCCTTCAATTCTTCACATGTATTATTAGGTCTCTCACAATTTCACCACCTAGATGTTACTACTTGATCTTACTAAAAGATATCATAATCGGTAAATTCAAGTACCACAATCTTTATCTTATTTTCCTCCGAGTAGTTGGGGCAATCAAATATCAACTCTACTTTCTTTTCTCACTCCAAGTATGCCTCCGGATCACTCTTTCGTTTGAATGAAGGAATTGTCATTTTGATATTGCCCATACTTCTATCAACACCATCTCCAGTATGATCTTCACCCCTCATTTCATGCCTAACTCCTCTATCCTTAATTTTTCCTAATTCGATATCCACCAATGCTTCGTATTCGCCAGCAAAATCCACTCTATAATCCCGTCTATCTTGCTTCCTTGTGTTAGGAACTTCTCGAGGTTGTTTCCTACACAAATTAGCAAGCAATATGTCTTACATGTCCATCCACGCCTCTTGTAAGTCCATTCTATCTTCCATATCACTAAACAACCTTTCAAATCGTCGTATTACCTCTTTCGTCATGATGACTTGACTATTCTTCCCGCTTGAAGTAGAATCGTCTTTTTCAGATATCATAAATCTAGTTTAATATTTGTCTCACGTGTGTACACTCGTATATCACTCAATTTGGCTTTCCTATATTTCTCTCACCTGTCCTTCTTTTGTCACTCAATGCAAAGCAAGTGCTTCAAAGAATTAATTCGATTTCAATTAAAACTTAACCATTGTGGAGTCCAAACAAAGATTTGAGTAAGGAAAGTGATTTAGATTGATTCAAGAAGGTATGAACTTAAATTTCAAATGAAATCCTAAGTATAAATTCAAGAAAGTATTTCTTGAATTCGAGTTCAACACTTTTAAATTTGAGATTTTTTTTTACTAAAAAAAATGAAATT
>CAIGRL010139887.1:0-11999 GCA_903798325.1 Fraxinus xanthoxyloides
GTGACCCGTTTCGCGACAACTATGGCATACACCGGAGTTCTTCCCTGGCATACTGCATACGAAAACAAGACAATTAACAACCACCGCAACCCACCGTTCAAACTTCAAACCCTTCTGTTTTTTTTTCAAAGCAGTAACTTCGAGCAAAATAAATAACAAAGGGGACGGAGTAACATAACCTTTGGACGGAGTAACATGACCTGTCGAGATGGAGGAGTGCTGGACCTTGAAGAAATTTTTCGCATCCAAGGGTTTTGTGCGATTTGGGGGAAATTGAAAATAGAAACGTCACTGTGAGGGATATACTGAAGAGATAGATAATAAATGAGAAACTTCTACCACCTTCTTACTCCAATGAAGATGGTGGCGCGTTGGGTGAAGACGGTGGCTGGTGGAAATGAATCGTTTTCGCCTCTCGTGGGAGCTCTCTGGTTTGGGGGTTTGGGGAAATTGAAAATGAAGGGAAATGGGTACACTTGATTTTTAATTGGGGTGGTCCAGAGGTTTTTGACCCGCTGACTTTTTCTTTGAATTTAAATTTAAAATCCTTTGCCACGTAATCAGGTAAAACTGCAGGTAACCAAACGCGTACCCACAGCGCGACTGTTGTACATTTAGCTCTATTTGATACATATTAAAGTTTTCGTTTTCATTTTTCTACTCATTTTCAAAAACACATTTTTCAATAAAATAATATTTTCTATCACATCAATAATTTTTTCTTCTTTTTTAACAACACATTTTCCATTAACTTACTATTTCAAAATAATGTGACTCAAACACACTCTCACAGCAACTTTTTCGCGAAAAAAATAATAATAATACGTGCCACTTGTATTTCTGGCTTCGCGGTCGCCTGTGTAAAAGCAGCAACTTGCTTCAAAATTCCACCATTTACCTTCCGAGAAGGTTTTCATCACTGCGACTACGAAACTAAAATCGAGAATGGCAGGAAGGCTGAGCCATGTGGCATCACGAATCATGGGCGGAAACGGTGTAGCCGCCCGCTCTGTCGCCACCTCTCTCCGCCAACGCTCCGGCATGGGCCTACCCGTCGGCAAACACATCGTTCCAGACAAGCCCGTATCACTCTCTCCCTAAAACCCCCACGCACACAATTATTTATATATATTATATGTGTGAATTGAACTTTAATTTTATTTAGGAATATTAAAACTCAAATGGGAAGAACCTTATTTTTTATTTAAACATTTTTAATATTACAGCTTCCTGTAAATGATGAGCTTGTTTGGGATAATGGCACTGCATTTCCAGAGCCTTGTATAGATCGCATTGCTGATACTGTTGGGAAGGTCAGATTTAACGTGGATACAGTTTCAGCTTTTTTATACTTGGGTTTTGTAAAATAGATTGAGGGTATTTGTTGGATTATTAGCAACTGAAATGTATTTGTTTTGATAGTATGAAGCATTGGCTTGGTTGTGTGGAGGGTTGGGATTTTTTGCGTCACTTGGGCTCTTAGCTGTGTGGAATGACAAGGCTTCCAAAATCCCATTTGTAAGTCTCAAATGTTGATCCATATTTCTATTTTCGTTTATACACTGATTTGATTTTTATGACCTTCCATTGAATGTTTATATTAACACCTTGGCTTACCTAGAGCAATTTGAGATCTTTTGTTGAAATGGGTGTTTTTTTAAGAAAAAGAAAATGCTTGTTACTATAAGTGAATTGGATATTAGTATGAAAGAGACTATATTTTTTAAGTATAGAACTATATGTAATTTTCCCTTGTGTCAACGAACTACATATTATTTAGCAACACTTAGTATCAAAGCTATCTTAAGGACAAATCTGTAAAAAGAAAGAGTCTTTTTATGGGTTTATATATGCTTTTCCATTTTTGCTACACATAGTAGTGATTTAGCACTTTACGAAGTTGATGTAGATCTCATTGAATATTGATTACCAGAGATTATTGTGAACATGAAATCAGCATGGTTTGAATTTTTTGTGGTTGTTTAATTTCTGGAATTTAAGGTAGGAATTGCTGTGCATATCAGAATACAAGATATGTAACAAGAGATAAAGGAATGAAGTTTTCTCAAACAACAATTTCGATCCCCTCACTCTATTGTGGCTTTTACATATTCTTCATATATGATCTCATTTAGTGGGAACATGGATAGCTGCGGATTTCTGTTATGAAAAACCAATCATTAATTTAAATGTGGTTCCATGAAGTAAGAATGCCATGATAAAAGATACTGTTTGCTCCTTTTATTTTTTCAAATTGAAATTTGTACTATCATGGTCACAGATATTGAATGTTCTAAAACAATCTGAAGCCTTCACGAATGACCACGATTCCATTAGGGAAGACGTTGCTCTTTTTAAAGGGCGACGTAAAAATCGTTATCAAAATTGATGAGCCAAAAGTTTCCATCAGTAGAAAAGAAGGCAACACTAATAGCCACTAACGCTTTAATTTGGGGTTGGTTTATGTGAATTCTTTTTCACATTTTAATTTGATTTGAAGCTACCCCTCCTTAAAGATCCAAGGAAATCAAATCTTTTGAAGAGACCTCAGGCCAATTTTATTCTGGTCCCCTTCTCATTTCTCTAGCCTAAAACAGAGACTGAGACTGCGTAACTTATGTGAAATGAGAATATTTTTAGGTCTGGAAAGCGATGGCCAAACTCTTTAAGAAGCGTTGTTCTTAATATATCCCCAACCATCGAGTGGCATATAGCCTTGTTTCATATTTTATCTATTCTAGTTTTCATACTTATCTTAACATCCTCATTATTGCTTATGTTTATCTTATGGATAATTTGCCCTCTAATGACCCAACACTCAGCTGCATCCTACATTTCCGTTTTCTAGTTCCCATGCAAAAGGTAGTTCTCATGGAAAAGATACTCTTAGGTCCGTTCACATTAAGCAATGCACACACTAAACTGCAGTTGGCAGGTGTTCCCAGCCAGAATTTGATTCCTTACTAGAGGGGGAAATTGAACTTATCGTAACAGTCTCAATGACAGTCACAATGAGTCTTTTCATCAAGAACATGTTCATTGAAGATTTTAGCGAATGATTTAATTAACAGTTTCTAATTTTTATGAAATGATGATGTATAATTGTTTCTCGATTGGATGCACAACTCACCGAGGTATTATTTGTAGGATATGGGATGGATTAGGTTAGAAAGATCGATTTTAAATGTCTAGTAGCTCGTATTAGACAGAAGTAGAAAGACGAGGACTTAGGCACAACTTGATGCAAGCCTATTGTAATGAAAAATTCTCAAGTGCCACTCCCGCTAGATCAACAATTGTAACTGCTCTCTGTTGCAATTTTTTATTTTGATAACCCGAAATTATTTAGGGAATTTATGAGCAAACACGGAAGTCAAAGTCAGATGGCAAAATCACATTCTTTATATATTTTATTTTTAATGGTTTAGGATAGGTAGTTGTTTGAACCTCTATTTTAAAACTGATGTTTTAATTTTAAATTTTAGATTACATCCTATTAAAAAGTAAATAAAATTGCTCCAGAAAATGGAAAAAAGCATATTGAATTTCTTTTTGTTATATATGAAAAACAATGTACTTTATAAATATTAATATTATTACTTGAAAAGATGTAGAGGAAAGCTTAAAAGGCCAAACTATATTAGTGATTCTTGAATTGGATTTCCGTTTTCATTCCAATTTATTCTATGTTTTTCATTCAATTTAATTTTAATAACTCACCAAAATGCTAAAAAAAAATTTAAGCAATTTGAAGATATTTATTATATCGTTTTCCTCATTTTTTGTTAGAATTGGACAGAATGAAAACTAAATGTATTCAATTTTAATGAGTGCTTTTGTTTATATATTAATTAAATTTGTTTTGTCAACATATAAATATTTATTTATTTACTTTTGACAGTCGTTTTAAGCCTTTGCTTTTTCTGGTCAATGGCCGGATTGGTTTTCTATAATCTGCATTTTGTCACTCGTTAGATTTCATGATGTTAGTGATTATAAGATGCTGGATCTACTCTGCTTCTATGTATGATGGCATTAATTGTTAAAGAAAGAATAAATTACTTTAGCTGGCATGAAAATGTAAGGCATAGCTATAGTACTTTTGTATATGATGTGGGATATGGATTAAGTATCAAGGAGTTAAGTCATTTAGCAAAAATCACTTGCTTTATATATTTTATTTCTTAATGGTTTAGGATTGGTAGTTGTTTGAAACTCTATTTTAAAACTGAAGTTTTAATTTTAAATTTTGGATTACGTTCTTTTGAAAGGTAACTAAAGTACTATAGAAAAAGGAAAAAGCACATTGGGTTACTTTTCTGTTATATGAAAAACATTGTACTGCAACCGATCTGAATATTGTTACTTGAAAATATGTAGAGGAAAACTTAAAGTCCAAAATGTATTATTGATACTCGTCGATTCGGTAATCTATTAGGTAAGTTATTAGGTACATGTAACTTGGTCTTTGTTGTAATAATAACATACTAAAATGCTAAAAAATATTTAAACAGTTTGAAGATTTTATTTATGTCTTTTGATATTAGAAAGTGGGCATGATGGAAATTAAATGCGGTCAAGTTTATTGAGTACTTATGTTTATTTTGTTTTGTCAATTTTTGCTCAACCGTTAACCCTTGACTTGTTTGGCTTTTCGAGGTTGAAGAACGGGCTAGTCTTCATATCATTAGTTACTGTATGCATTTTATCATTCATTTTCATTATGTTAGTGATTATAAGATGATCGATCTACTTCGATTTTCTTGTGATGGTATTAATTGTTAAAGAAATAATACGTTACTTTATGAAAATGTAGACATAGTCATAGTTGGGGTTTACTTGAATCCATATTACTTTGTATATTTTATCCTTTTCTCTCAAATGTACTATGCACTCCAACTTTAAGTCCTTAAGTTGGCATTTTTAATATGGACTTTTAAAGATTTCTAGAGATTTAAAAAATCCGTGTTTTCAATATAGACTTTTTAAGACTCCGTAAAACTAAGGGAGAACAACTTAGGAAGAAATGAGTATATCTGATAACCAATGGTGGTGGCACCAATTAACAACAAACTAATGGGAGAACAACTTAGGAAGTTGGGGCATGCACTGCATAAACCTAAAGAAAAACTTGGGTGGATATCTCAAAAGTATGGCTATCCTAGCAAAACAAGTTAGAAGAAAGAAAGGTAGACCAAAATTAACATTGCTAGCTGTGGTTGTGAAGGAGCATTATATCTTCCTTTAGATGTAGGATGAACATGGGGATGTAACAGGATACATTTAGTCGACTAAGTTTCTTGTGATGTTGACAACTCAACAAATGGAAACTTCATCTGCAACAGGATAATATCCCAATTTGTATGAAACTGAATTCTTTACTTAAATCTCTTATTTTCATAGTCATGAACTAATTTTAATTGCTAATATGGTATTAGGTCGTGTACTTAGAATGTATTATAGGATATAGTTTGTTTCCACGAGAAGGCAAAAAAATTCCTAAGAGATGATTAGCCATTCTTCTGACTGGAATCTAATTTATTAATTTTAGATCTAATAATTCAGTTATCATCACTCTAGAACTGGAACCCTGTAAGTAGGTGTTATGATGATTGAGGGTTCATTCCTTACAACTAAAATTTAGAGAGTAAAGCTTGAATTAATGACACAAAAGGGTATTCTTTAGGTACATTGCAATCCAGGTGAAATTTGACATTAAGAAGCACGCTGACGAAGAGAGGGTTTTTAAGGTTGATGCAGAGTAGATTTATTATTTTTGTGTAATGGTCAAAAGTGCTTAAATGAGTTCATGGGAGGGTACCTATGTTATCGCCAAAAAAATCAACCTCGAAGGTTGACAGAAGCACCTAAGTTTAGGGTTATCACATGGACAGCTGCATGGGTCGGCATTGGCGAAGGTGTTGGCTGTGATGGTGGCCATTGGGTTTGGCTGATAAGATCATATTTTGTTATGTGGTGTTGGTGGTCTATGAAGCACGTATTTGGATATGTAATTCGAATACGATACAATATAGGTAATGCTGATACAGATTTTTTTTAAATGAAATTAGGATATGCGGATACGTCATACGTGAATTAATTTTTTTAATATAATAGAATTATAGTTTTCAATTAATAACACAATTACATATATTAAAAGTTAATACTATTATCTTTTTTCAAAATATAAACTAATTAAAAACCCATATCGGGTATATATTAGAGCGTGTTCAAGTGTATCCAAGTTTAGATACGTATCAGATATTGGTATGTAATAAATTTACTAGTATCCATACAAGTTGGTGGTGTTTCCTAGGTTGTGATGGTGGCATTATCTCTGTAGACGAGGCAATGTCCATGACATGATGTTATTTTGTTTTTTGCATCAGAGCTATTTTGGCAGTATTTGGACGAGTGAAGCTGGAGTTTACAGAATAGTTCACCTTTAATGGGGATTATCTGACGAGGATTTTAGACAATCTAAACAGATGATTGCATTTTTTTGGGGATAGAAAGCTATGGTTGCTGTAATACATAATGAGATTTTATCTAATTAAATCACAATAAGGATGTAGTTTGGAGGTGTGTACTAATTCAAGAATTTGTATTATTGAGTTCTAAGAAATTCTTATAATTATTTGTAGCAGGTCCTTGAATGAATTCCGTAGGTTTACCTGCGTCCTGCTATAAAATCAAATCTTTGCAGCTCTTGTACTCTCCCATCATGCTCTGTTCATTTTGATCTTTTACCTTTTTGTCCGATTTGCATTAGTAGATGTGCTTCAATATGCTCAGACATCATTTAAAATTTACTGCATAATTGATAAATGATTCGTTGCACATCATTTTTGTACCTTTGTGAAAATTGCTCTACATTATCCGAGAACAAGTACAAGAAAATAAGATCTATCAGTTCTTCTCATGGTTTAAATATTCTCTATGCTCTGCGTGGATATTTAGTAACTCTTAGTTTTGTTCAGTGCTATTACATTCACACGCGGTACCGAAATTTCTGACATTAATGTTGAATTGGTTTACTAATGGCAACAAGGCTGCCTATGAAAAAGAATGAAATGAAGATGTATTTCTGATAGAAACGTGTCTATTGTACATCTTCTGAGCTGGTTGCATGGCAATTATCAGTGTTCACTTCTCCTGTCCATTATAACTGACAGATTGACAGTGAGAAGAGAAGTTAATGTTTCACCCTTTTATATCAACTGTCACCCAAACGGACCCTTATAACATTTTTGTAGAATCGTACTTGTTGGCTCATTTATGCATTATCTTCATTCCAAAGTATTTTTATTCAATGATATGCCTCTCTGCGTGATGCTACATCTCCTTTTTTTCTTTGCAGAAGCCCAAGGTCTACCCATATGACAACCTAAGAGTAGAGCTCGGCGGAGAACCTTAGGTTTTCTTGTGCAGATGGTGGTTCATGCATGTCTTATTATGTACCCTTTGCCTTTTAAAGTTCTCAACCATAGGGAATAATTGAGAATGTACCAACTTTCTCAACGAATAGCTGAAACTATTTCCTTCCAAGCAAATGAATTTCTGGTTGCGTTGTGCTTGGCACTATTTTTCGACTTCAATGGTGCAAATTATAGCACTTGTTGTCTTTACAATGATTGCATTGAAATCTAATCATCCTTTACCTCTGTTTTAGCTGTGTTCTGAAATAAAAGCAGGTCTGCATATCCTCGTGCAATTGGTTACTTTTTACCATGTTTGGCTAAGTTTAGCAGTTCACTTATAAGTAGACAAGTTTTAAAATAAATTATTTTTTATTGGCCAAAATATGAAATAGACAAGATGTTTATTTTAACAGCAAGATAATACCTTTCACAATAAGAAATTATTCTTAATGAAAGGTAAGAAAAAGTAGCATTGTAATATACTTGGAAATAAAATGTTAATGTTAATCGCATTTTGTTTTTAGGGTCAGTGTTATGTGTCGAGCTCAGAGATATCGATGGGTGCGAGCCTAGGGTGATGTTATATGATAAGCTTAGGGATGTTAATGGCACGAGTTGTTCGTTGCAAAAGCAATAGAGATTTGCAGTCGTTCAACATTTGCTTGAAACTTGTTTGGGGGTTTTTCCCTTAATTTCTTATTTTTATTTTTATTTTTAATTTAATTATATATTTTATGGGATCTACAATTATTATCAACTTATTCATTACTAAGGAAAAGTAAGATTTGAGGAAAAGAAAATGAAGCCCAAAAGAAGGATTAAAAATTGATTTTTAATAAATAGTTTAGTTTAAGTTTCAAATTTTCATACTTTATTATCATCATGGTCAACTCTCTAGTCTCAATGTTATGAAATCTCTCGCACAAACCTAGTATTCACGTTGCATGACACATATTTTACATGAGTTGTATAATTAATAATATATTTAGCATATCGCGATCTCACCGTCGAGTTAACAATAATATGTTACAACATCTCCAATAATTATTCTCTCCTCGCTCGAGAAGAGTTATTGAATTAATCCACACGTTCCACTCAACCTTTTTGATAATGTTCAATTTTCCTTTTTTTTGGTCAGATGTAGTTTTTTTTCATAACATTAGTTTATAGGATGTCTAACAACGTATTTATAAATAGGGGTAAATGTGAAGAAGCGGTTTGTAAAAAAGTGAGTGGATAAAAAAGTAATTCAAAATAATTTGAACTTTATCTTTGAAATAAATTTACAATTGGTGAAATATAAAATTGAAGGACCATGTTATTCATGTTTGATTTGAAATGTACGAGTTTAACTTCTCAATTCCAAATAGTTTCATGCTTGGAGCACCTACTTGAAATGAAACATTAGTTGGAAGAGAGTATTATAATTACTTGAAATTACAAAAAGTTCATATGATTTACTTGAATATGTTGATTGTGACCAAGTACGAGTAAAACTAGTCAACGATAACGAAATTTTCCATTGATTTGTTTAGGACTTGTGTAGAGCACTTAGTATATGTTTCATTATGTAACTTTTCTGCATTGCAGACACTAAATTCTTGTGAGTAAGTCTTGATCGACTGTGTGAGATTTGGAATGTCGATCATCGGTGCTGTGATGTGACATTGAATATGAATTGAACTTTAACTAGCCGAACTAGTTATAGTATATTCCCTAAAAAGAAAAATTGATACATCTTATTCTTCTTTTCGTAGTTTTTATGACTCGAGTAATTAAGCTTGCAAAGGTATCTAAAACTTGATGGGAGAAAAAATTATACAAAAATAAATTTGAGCTATTTTGATTAAAAGGTCCTAATAGAATTGGGTTCGACTTTCATAATTTGAGGAAAATATATTCATTTACCAATGATTTATTTTGCACGCTCTCTCATAAAATTAAGGTTTTGAGTCTTGCTTGTTGGGTATTAGTGACACTTTTCACACGTAAATCTCTTATATAATTTACTCCATGTAGGTCTAAAATGAATGTGGGAAGAGTTATCCGCTTATTAATTTTACTTGTATAAGTAAACAACTGGATGTTTGGGTTATCAAGTGATTTCCATTTGCGTGCCATGATGCTACGTTTTCAAAATCTTGAAAGAGTATTAAATTTCAAAAATAGGAGCTATTTTGACTTTTGACTGGGTGCTAAACTTTATGGTTTTGATTATTTCATGAATTATTTTGCTATGTTTATGAGAATCATGCATAGTACGTGTTGGGTTTGTGAAATAGGATGAGAAAATGTGATTTTGCATCAAATTGGTGAATTTTTTTCCAATTTTTTTTTGCTTTCCCCAATAAAACTCGAAAATTAGGGCTTTTGATGGTTCTCAGAAATTTTCTTCAACTCGTTGAGTGATTGTTGGAGAATGATCTAGGATTAGATGTTGGTTTGTTAGTTTGAGGTTTGATTTGAAGGATTAAACACGAATTGCTGGATTTGTGCATCATGTTCATAACTTAGGCATACCATGTGTTCTATTAACTGTCCCACTGAAGTATTTTGTCGATTTTCCACATGAATTTGTCAAAACATGTAGAATAGACATCCATAAACACTTCCATGTCATTACATTCCTCTATTATCGTGAGTTGCATGAAACTTGAGGGGGACGAAAATTTCAGCCTTCGTCCTCTCATGAGTCCATGCATTACATCCCCCTGCGTCCCTTATTTGATGTCCATATTTTTCCAAGTATGCATCACATATTCATTCACGTTTTGCATTTTTGCCATGTGCATCATTTCACGAGTTTTCTCGTGCACATCATACATTCATGTATGTCTTTAGGTCATACTAATTGCTGGTAAGAAGTTGGATAGTTCTACCTCGTATGATAGATCGAGGTTTGTCTCTTCAGTTGGTTAGGAGGTCATTGATAGTCCATTCTCCTCCGGCCCTCTTCTAGTAGAGTGTGAGGTAACTCTTTCTAATCTTCCTCCGAACATGTTTGCCATCTTTACATCATGTGATTGTGAGCCTGTCCTTTGTGAGTTGACACCACCTTCACGACTCATAGTCCAAGAGTTTTATGCGAATATTCACAAGGTGAGTGGATCGAGCTTTAGGGTATAGATGAGGGGTCAAGTTTTGAGGATTAACTCGGATGTCATCTATCGTATCATTAATATTCCTAGGGTTATTCACCGTCAGTTTCCATTTTTTACCCCTACTATCCCATCTCATTCCTTTCTGACATCGACCTTATCGTCCTATGAATAGAGGTTAGGGACCAATTTCCATTGGGTCTCTACCGGCTGAGCGTTAGATCTTGTTGCGCATCCAGTGCACTAATTTATGGCCTGTGTCTCATAGGACTAGTCTACCTCTAGACGATGCTAGATTCCTTTATACTTTTCTACATGGCGACTCCATTGATCTTCCCTCTATCATTAACGTAAATGTTTTCAATCCGGAATTTTAAAAGATTTCTACAGATTTAAAAATTCGTACTTTTTAAGACTCCGTAAAACTGAGAGGCATTCAATATAGGCTTTGAAAACCTTTTAAAAATCTGTAAAAGTCTCGAGGTATTGAATTAAGACTTTTTAAAAATCTTTAAAAGTCATGTGGTATTCAAAATGCCAAAGACATTTATAGAAGTCATAAAGGTATTAACTTTTAAGTAGAAAGTACAATAATAAAATCTCACTATTTTTTTTCTCATTCAACTCTAAGATTTTGTGAGACTTTCCTAAAAGAAACGACATAGAGAAATTAATGTTTCATTGCAATTTTTTTTTTCAACGATAGGCTTCTCTACCCGATGCTATATCTCCATTTTTTCTTTACTTTTCAGTTTGTTGGGCTTGCATTCCCCTTGTCTTTTTTACTTTTTAGGTGGTTGGCCTTGCGTGCCCACGTTCGGTATGTAGGAAAGATGAGTAGTCAAAGTCATGATTTTATCCCAATAAAATATCTTTAATCTCAAACGCCATTGAAACCTTGCCACCGAGCAAGCACATCAAAGTCCTGCCACGTGCAAGCACATCAAAGCCTTGCCACCAAGCAAGCACCACAAAGCCTTGCCACCGTGCAAGTACCACAAATCCTTGCTGCGTGCAAGCACCTCAAAGCCTTGCCACCGAGCAAACACCACAAAGCTTTGTTTCGAGCAAGCACCTCAAAGCCTTGTCCCGCGCAAGCACATTCAAGCCTTGCCACCGAGCAAGCACATCCAAGCTTTGCCTCGTACAAGAACATCGAAATAACTTCGTTCAGACTCCTTGAGCACCATGTTGAAGAATCGAGCTTATAGCTCAGCTATGCCAAAAATGTTGCGGCTCGAAGTTCCTTGGGATACTATAATGCTTGGGAATACATATAAAAAAAATGTTCGATTCAACGAGCTCCTTGAGTTTTGAACTTATTATCATAATTTTAAAAGTTACTCGAGCTTAAGATCTTTAAGCTCACTGAGTTTCTAACTTGATATCATTATTTTAAAAGTTGCTCGAGCTTAAGAGCTTTAAGCTCCTCGAGTTTCGAACTTGATATCATTATTTTAAAAGTCGCTCGAGCTTAAGA
>CAIGRL010139903.1:0-15389 GCA_903798325.1 Fraxinus xanthoxyloides
TTCAACAAGTGGCATCAGAGCCAGCTTCATATTAAACCATTAAGATTAAAGGAAAATGTTATGGTTGAAATTCATACTTTAGTTTCACAAAATTTTGGGGTGTGTATTTCAAACCCTACACATCAAAATTTTGGATTTTTTGGTACTTCTACAGCATCGCAGCGCCACATCAGGGCGTTGTGGCGCTACATTCAGTTGTGCATGCAGAGCCCAAATACTGGGTACTACAGTGCCAGGTTGCTTCGGGTGCTGCCCATCGCCCAGTTTTATGGCGCTGCGATGCCCTAATTCTGTCCATATATATATTTTGAATTACTAATTTTTTAAAATGGATTAGTTGAAACAACATGTTACCAAAGTAACATCTTTTAATTAAAGTAATTTATTTGAAATATTAGGAAGGTTGTATGCACGTAATTCATGCAGCCGGCTGAAAGGAAATTCAATATTTTGTCCAATTATTTGCACGCATGTAATAATAAATATATAACAATTGTAAAGTTTTCCATTATGTGAACATTAAGTCAGTACAAAGATAGACTTGATACTTGGCTGAGTTTATTGTTAGAATTTGATTACTACTCCAAGAGTATCACTTACAAGGTTATAATTTTGTCTAAAAATTAAATATCAATGTTGTGTTCGATCTCTTGTAATGGAGTTCACCATTATTTAAATTTATTAATTGCTCAATGTGGATCCCACTGTGAACTGGTTAATTAGGTTTAAGTTCTACATTCAATTAATTCATCAACTTCTACAATATCTGCCAACATCAATTTAATTCATGTGCTAGAACCAAATTTTAATGGTTGGAAAGAGAACGCTTGTATCGTTGTTGGCGGCATGGATCTAGACCTTGCGTTAAAGACTGAACAATCCACTACTCTTCCAGATAAGAGTTCGGCTAATTAAAAAGGGACTGAAATAAGTGGGATCGTCCAAACCACACAAGTCTTATGATCATAAAGCGTGAAATTCCAATAACATTTAAAGGCGCTAAGGTAACTATCGACAAGGAGTTTCTTAAGGAGTATATTATTGATATGTCTCATCTTGCTTCAGAATTAAAGACATTAAAGCTTGAGCTGTCTGATGATTTACTCGTACATTTAGTTTTGATTTTTATTTTTGCACAATTCGCCTAATTTAAGGTCAATTACAATTGTCAAAAAGGAAAATGGACTCTTGATGAGCTCATTTCATATTGCGTACAAGAAGAAGAAAGACTAAAATAAAATTGATATTACTTACTTAACAAGTACATCTAAGGACAAATTATAAAAAATAAGAAAGTTGCATCCGATTCGGTTCAAGATAAACAGTAAAAGCCTGAAAAGGGATAAAACTGATGTTAGGAAACGTCAAGAGAGATTGTACTAAATAACACGCTTGGCATGTAAAATACACTTATTACTTTGGTCTATTCTAAGATTAATTTAGTGCCAATACCTAGACACACTTAGTGGATAAATTTCAGTCACTATTCAAATAAGCGTGTCTATGTGGGGTTGCTTGAACAACCTAAAGTCAATCGATGCTGAAAGATTCATCTACGTATAGCGATGACAAATCAGTTGAGGTCGAGGCTATATGGACTTTAGGTTATTATTAAAAATTGGTTATGATTTCAATATGAAAGAGATGTTTACGGTACCGTCTTTTAGACAGAATTTGATTTCTGTTTCTACCTTGGACAAATTTGGTTACACTTTTTCAATTGAAAATAGTGAGTTTGATCTTTTCTTAATTCAAATATTGTGGATACCAGTTCTTTATCCAGTTATGATAATATATATTTATTTAATATGGATGCCTCTTATAAAGAAACATTGCATGTGAATTCCCGTGGTATTAAACATAAATTAATCGATAAGAATTTTGATTCATTATGGCATAAGAAATTAGGTCACATCTCTCAAAAGAGAATGAAAAATTTCGTGTCTGAAGGAATTCTTGATTCCTTTAATTTTTCAAACTTAAGTGTTTATGTTAATTACATCAAGGGAAATAAACAAATATAAGGAGATTGTATGCTAATAGGACTTCAGACGTCTTATAACTAATTTATACGGATGTTTAAGGGTCATTTCCTTTGGTTTCTTGGAATGGTCAACTGTAATTTATTATGTTCATAGACGAATTTTTTTCTCACTATGCCTACTTATAACTCATCTATAGGAATCTCAATTGTTGGACAAGTTCAAGGCTTATAAGATTGATGTTGAAAATCAATTCGGTAAAAGAATTTAACAAGTCAGATCTTACCATAGTTATGAATATTATGACAGATATATCGGATCAGAAGAATAACGTCCATGGCCTTTTGTTGAATTATTAGATCAATTTTTGAAACGAAAATGTTTGATTCCTTGAGGATGTAGAGTTTACGGGCGATAAGATTTTAAAGTTAAGGATTTTCTATAAATTTTTCTGTTGCAATTGAAAATGAACGGGATAGGAAATAAATTTTTACTCCAGATCTTGTTTAAGAAGTAATTTCGGATCAAGATAATATTACAAAAATCACTATACACAATCAAAAGATTGTTTCAGAACACCAAACTCAATAACATCAAGAACAAACGTTATTAAGAAAATTCACTGTAAAAATGAGAAAGGGAATTCCGGATAATTTTATAGTTTTTCTCCAAAAAAATAAGGATGGTATTGTATTGGTGGAAAAGGATCCGATCAATCAATTTTCATCATGCATTGCAAAAGAATAATTCCCAAAGTGGATTGATGTCATGAATAAATAGAAAATGTCCATGAAAGACAATGATGTTTAGGAACTCATTCCATTGTTGAAAGTGCGAAGCCCATTTGTTATAAATTGATATTTAAAACCAAAAGGGATTTGAAGGATGATGTGGAGAGATATAAAGTTCGTCTTGTTGCAAATGATTTTATTCAAAAAGAAAGTATGACATTAAAGAGACTTTCTCTCCAATTTCTAGGAAAAACTTTTTTATGACTATTATGGTATTTGTGACATATTTTATCTTAAGTTATGACAGATGGTTTACATATTAAAGAAATTCATCCTTGATTTTAAGTGGGCTTCCCGTCTACGGTATCACAAATTCATAAAATAATTATCTTGTTTGGTTTTGAAGTAAATACAGTTGATGATTGTGTATACCACAAATTCAGTGAGAGTAGTCATATTTTCCTGGTTTTGTATGTCGATGATATACTACTTTCCTGTAATAATATAAATTTATTGCACGAATCCAAGAAACTTACGTCATGAAATTTTGAAATGAAAGATTTTGGTGATGTCTCTTTTGTATTAGGGATACATATACACCAGGATTGTTCTTGAGGTATTTTTGGATTATCACAAAAAAATTATATCGCTAAAGTTCTTAAAAAATTAGGATGCAGGAATGTAAATCAGATGATACCCCTACTACTAAGATAGATAAATTTAGTCTCAATCAATACCATAAGGATAAACTTAAAGAAAGAAAAATACTAGAAATTCATGTACTTCAGCAGTTACGAGTTTAATGTATGATAGTGTTTGCACACATTCGGATATAGCATCCATTGTTAGAATGTTTGGCAAATGTTTAAGTAATTATAGGATGGATATTCGGAAAGTAACCAATTAGGTTATTCGGTATTTATAGAGAATTAAAGATTACAAGACCACACATAGAAAATCTGACCAATTGGAGATCATTGAATATTGTGATTCTGATTATGGAATATGAGTGCGAAGTTTTATCATTGGGCTGCATATTTTGATTGGATTTGAAATACCATTTTAGTTATTATGTAACAATAGCAGTCTTGTATTTTAATAGGAACTTGGCGATATAAAAGCTTATCGACATCAAGTTTCTAGTTATTAAGGAAAGAATTCAAAGTGTTCAGGTTTCTATGGAATATATTAGGACAAACTTTATAATTGCAGATCCACTTACTAAGGGCTACAACCAAAATCTTTAATGAGCATATTACGTGAGTGTTGCATCTTTTGATGATATGCCGTTTGGTGGAAATTTATATTCAGATGTTGTCTGTTTTATACACATATTTTTATCAATGGATATTCGGTTTATTTCAGAAATAAAGTATTCAACTCAATTCCACTATAATTAAAGTTGTGGTTGATCTCATTAAAGTATAATGTATGACTAGTTGGAAATAGATATGTTTGAATCAAATTGCATGTATTTTCAATGCTACACATCCACACTTAATCTATGTCATTTGATTGTATTGATATACGTGATTATTGATGGATTTAGTTATGATACTTATAACGAAAATCGCTTTGATCCTATATTAATATAACCAATTGACGAGATTGTTCGGATGTGATTTTGATTATGATAGCAAAAACTTTGAAATCACGAGATTATACACATTTATTAGGTAACAAATGTGATCCAAGTGGGAGATTGTTGGATTTATTAATTTGTCATGTTGGCCTACATATATAATTAATTGTGTATAAGGTTGTCTTAAAGTTGAGTCCAATTAAAGTGATCTAATAAATAATTAAATTGTTGAGTTTTGAATATCTAAATAAAGTGTGAGTCAGATTATATATGTAGAGGCTGAATCCATTAAGGTTGTATTTGACGATGAGCCAAATACATGAAACTTTATATAGGGTTATGGTCTCCAATTTATAGGTAATTCTCATTCTTTGTCATTCCATCAACATAAAAATACAAGAGAAATCAAATTGAAAAGGAAGATTCAAAATTCACAATCAAGAACACACAATCCACAATCAAGAAGAAGGAATTCAAGAATCAAGACTATGGACCAAGAAACAAAATCAAGGACAATAATTAAAGAATCAAATGATGCAAAATTGAAGATTAAAAGTGAAGAACCAAAAAAAAATGAAAAGATTGAAGATCGGAATCAAGATCCGGTAATAAAGAATCATTATCAAATAATTAAGGTATGTTCCACATTATTAATTTTCTTAATAATTTGACATGGATGATCTTAACAATGAAGAAATTTAGATTTTCAACTTCTAAAGTTTAAAGTTTCATAAAATTTCAATAGCAACATCAATCTCTTCATCACTCTCCCAAACACCAGTGTAAATGTCGACGTGTATCAAAATTTTTGACCCTTTTGTAATGGTGCGCTGGCACAAAACCAGGGCAAAAGGTGCATTTCATGTTCATAATCGGTAAGTAACTATGGTTGTGGTAAAGTATTAACAATATTTTTAAAGTTAATGGGATTTTTTTTTCTAATCTCGACTGAACACGAGTGAATTTTATCGAGAAACTCTAGAGAGAAAACGAATTGTTACATATCTTGAATTTTCAAATTTGCCATATCGTTGTAAGACATGCTGATCCTTGCTTAACTCAACGTTTTAATAATATGTTGACATTTGTATGACCTCGTTTTCTATATTCCTTTGACCCGAGCTTTCGCCTCCACTCAACTTTTTATTACTTGTTTTGCGATCATTTTATCATCGTCGCTTCAAGTATATCTTCATATTATATTACAGACGTAAATTAAATTGAGTTGACACTAACTCAATACTGGCACGAACATCCGGAGTCAGCTTGCCAAGAAGGATCGAGAGGAGTCAGGTCGTGCCCTGACCACTTTTTCCATATTGGCATTGCCGCATTGGGCAAATTTATTTATTAATTTCACAAAGGTGTCAATCCTGATACAATCCATTTTTGGCCTTTCAATTTAAAGAATAATTTAATCACTTAAAATCTAACGAAAAAATAAGCTGTTTTTGCATGGCTCGAAAAAAACAAACACTAAATCATTGATCAAATGCCGGAATCCTTGGAACAATCTCTTGACAAACACCACAACAATCCCCTCCCTCTTTCTCTCTCCCCCTTGTCTTTCTCTCTCTACCGTCCGAACAACGTAGTCTTTTGTTGTTTGTACAACTAACCTTAGTTTTCCCCGTCAGTTGGGAGAAGAGGAGGGAAAAACAAAACATTCCCCCTCCCATCCCCTCTCGTCGTCACAAATTTCCAATAAAATTATGTAATTTACGAAATATCACATCCACTTCATATTGATTTTTTTGTTAGACGGTCACCACCGCCGTCGCCGTCGCCATCGCCGTGGTCATATCTATGAGAAAACTTCTTCTTTCTTTCTTTTTCCAATATGACCTGGCATTGCCGCCGGATTTACAGTCGCCTGAATCCTATGTTATACCATTGTCGCCATCGCTGGCTGTATCTCCGTCGACTTTTGAAGGATTGTATACGAATCCGAGCCTTTTTATCCCTTCAGTTCTGATGGCCAGAAGCAGTTTCGATTTAGTCACCGTCGCCATTATCGCCGCCTTCCTCCTCCTCTCTGTTCTTTCCTTTTTATTCATATTCCACCTCCGCCTAAAATCACGTAGAATGCAGCATTTACAAGAATTTAACTCTCTCTGGATCGTGAGATTACTCCTTGTAACGTTAGCTTTTCTCTGGGCAGTGAATGAAATTATACGCCTACCAAATGTTCGACGAACGTACCTCGACCCTTTTTTAACGTTAAATCAACAAACAAATCTGTGTAAATTCCACGTTGTTCTTTCTCTTGGATTCTACGAACCGGGTTTCTTAATCATCCTTCTTTTCTTTGTTAATGTTTCGATTAAGAAAAAAAACCCGTGTCGAATGTGGGCTCTATTATGTGTGTCCATGGTGTGTTCTCCCATGATATTGATACAGACAATTCTTGTCTACTTTTCCCCATTGGAGACAAAGCTCCCTAAATTCGTGCATGGTAGTTCAATTCTTACAATTGATTTTCAAGGAAACAAAACGGTTCTTTGCACATACCCATTTTTCAGTTGTGTTGTTTTTTGGGTATTTGCAATTGTTTATGCATTAGCTTTCTTGTTTTCATGTTGGAGGGTGCTGGACTTTGTGATCAACAAGAGTATTCGATTACGAATCAACGTGCTGCTCGCGGCCGTAATGGTGGCGCTGCCAATGCAAATCATCTGCCTCGGGCTATCGTGGTTGTGGCTGCCCGAGGACGACGAGTATGGCTATGTCGTGCTAGTCATGTTCTTTTTTATCATCACGTGCATGGCGGTGGGAGAGGTTATATTGATAATAAAGCCAATCACCGATGCCTTGGCAGCCGAGGGTGAATGTTGTCGGCGTTTCTCTGGAGGATTACGGCCGAGGCGGCCGGTGGAGCAAAGAGAACAAGTGGATCATCAAGAACCGGATCTATAGCGATGGGCTTTGGTGCCTATCATTTGATTGTAATTTTTCTGCCCTGTGATCCCATTTGTATAATGTTTCAAATGAATCAGAACAATGTATTAACTAGGAAAAAATTTTGTTCTAAATTTGGAAATAGTGAAAAAAAAAAAAAAACAAAAAATTACTCTTAACTTTATTTCCTTCGTTTGTTGTTGATGATCTGTTCTGAAAATATATTGATGCAGTCATTGAAATGTTGCATTCACAAAATGAATTCTACTAAAATGACTATTTTGCTTCATTTCATTCTCATTTCTTCACGATTCAAAGTTAAACTTTAATCTCAATTATAAATTTAAAAGTATTACTTGTTATCAATCCACAACTCCAACTAAAGAGTTTGCCTGACTCAACTCAATCATATCTAGATCATCATCCTTAAAAGCCAAAAAGGTAAATGATCATTACACTACACAACTGAATTTCTCTTAGTATTAGTAGTCAAAGAAAACAAAATTGAATTCATAATGGCATATGTAAAACGAGAGAGCAAAAAATAATTAAAATTTGTCTAGAAACTAAGAAAAATGAATACCAGCCTTGTTAAACAAGGAGAGTAGGTGCATGAAATCTGCTTGTGCGAGTTTGGAAGATCTTCTTTCTTCAAAACCTCCTTGCTTTAACACACCTAAAACTCTTTCTTTAAAATCAGAAGCTTTTGTATCCCCATCATCCATCTCCATATCCTCGTCATCTCTCCTTTCGTCAGTGTCCATGCTAAAGTCACCGAGAGTGTCTCCCAAAGCAGTGACACACATGGCCATTTCTGAAGAATCTGACGACCCTTCATGAGAAAGCTGTAATGCTTGCAAGGTTTTATAGTTCTTCTCTAGCACTGAAAGGACACTCTTTTGCCTAAATATTGAGCCAAGAGTTTTGTTTTTGCGGTTAAAGCAAATCCGAACTAAACCATCCCATTCCTTAAAATTCACTGCAGGAAGTGGTTTCCTTGGTTCAATCCTGACCACAGAAGAGTCAACCTTTGGTGGAGGCCTGAAGTTGTTCCTTCCCACTTTTAGCAAGTGGTTTACCCGAGCCAATAGTTGAGTGTTCACAGACAGGCGACAGTAAAGGTTATCACCAGGCTGAGCAACAAGCCTCATGGCAAATTCCCTTTGGAACATTATTACCGCACACCTGAATACTGGGCGATGAGACAATAATTTGAAAGTAAGGGGGGAGGAAATTTGATATGGGATATTTGCTACACAAATGTCAAAGTATGGGAGATCACACTTCAGTACATCTCCTTGTATAACCTGCGGGAGATACATTACAACACATGCTCAGTTCTACTACTTATTTAGAAAGACGAATAACACATTCCAGATCAGCAGCAAACTATTATTACTGAAATTATTCATTAAAATTGTCAAAAATAAACANCAATAATTTGAAAGTAAGGGGGGAGGAAATTTGATATGGGATATTTGCTACACAAATGTCAAAGTATGGGAGATCACACTTCAGTACATCTCCTTGTATAACCTGCGGGAGATACATTACAACACATGCTCAGTTCTACTACTTATTTAGAAAGACGAATAACACATTCCAGATCAGCAGCAAACTATTATTACTGAAATTATTCATTAAAATTGTCAAAAATAAACAGATCAACACAAGTTGTCTTACCTATCATTTTTTTTCGAGTAACAACTATTTTGAAAACATCATACATCTTTTGCAGAAGTCAAGTAAGTAATATCATGAAGTGGTAAACATTAATTTGGCATTTGTATGTAAAATAAATCTGGAAGAAAAGGCAATACAGATTTCTAAGAGGTGGCAAACAACAATTTGGTATTTGACATCAATTTTCATCAACAAAATGTCCGACGTAAATTATGATATGCACGAGAACAGCAAGTGAAACGAGGGGGGTGAGCAGTTCTTCTGGGACTATTGAGGTCAATAATCATCAATAAAATGTCGATGTCAATTTTCGCCAATGGCCTTCGCTCATCTACAAAAATTACTCCATGAAAGTTGAATAGCAACCATGAAAAGAGAGCTGGGAATTCCCAAGAACTCACAATATCAATTTTCATCAAAAATACATCAATGTCAATTCTGCAAAAGGTCTTTGCTAACATATGGAATCACTTCAAGAACATCACACGCAAAAAGAGGGCAAGATATTTCATGGAGAAACTCCGATACTTAGGTCAATAAAAGATAGTAAAACTTGAGAAGAGAGTTGATCAAGAAGATATTTCAGAACATAATTGAGCAAATCTTAGAACCTTATAGGACATTTTTCATAGTTAACATAGGTCCATGAAAAAAAATAAAAAATCAATCTCATAAATGAGTAGATATAATCTATTATCATCATAATTAGGATCTAAGTCCAATTCGAACAAGACAATTGGCATGTTTAGCTAAAGTTAAAAGCTCATTCAGATGAGCATTTTTGGGGAAACTCTTTCTAAGGAGCTTTTATATCTAGTCAAACATCCCCATTTCAACATGGATAGTCCACTAACTATGAACAAACACAAGCCTCCGAGTATGGTCTAAATTCCTTATTCAATTCTTCTTTACAAATTTATAACTATTTACTGACTTGACCATCAGTGTGTTTTCAGAAAAAATTTCCACCAACCTTTTACAAGTTCCAGGAGTACCGAGTACTTAATTTTTATATATGCCATAAATTGACATTGACTCTTACTCAAGAAAATCAAAATCACCACTTCGTTAACTCGGTTTCAGCCATGACTTCATACCATGTGCTCAAATGTAATATTTGCTTTCCTAGACTTGGAAGTAATAGCATACCCGGCATGCCAATTTGCCTCCTTGAAATAATCATTACCTAACATCACATAATTCTAGAACAGAATTCCGTTATTTCCTAAATCTCTAACAATTTTATCAAATTTAATTCAAGTACATAAACAACAAATTGGAAAAGACTTCCAAATCCTTCAACGAAGTTTTACTAATGTGGGTAGGCAGGTAGCCAATGACATGTAACTCTCAAATTATATCCCCCACCCCAAAACAAAATGAAAAAGAATAAGGCAAAAATAACCATCAACTACCGAGAAGTTTGAGAACTTATATACAAGCTGCATTCAAATCAATAGCTCCTACAAAAAGGAGACACAACTTCATCTCAAGGACTGTAGATGTCAGTTTTCATCAACAATCTGTTTATGTAATTAAGTTAAATTCCACCAACAATCCTTGAGGATCTATAAAAGTTACTCTAAAGAAGTTGAATAGCAATTGAACGGGGGCTGGAAGACGCGAGGAACTGTTGACATCAAATTTTTTCAACAAAAAGTAGCGTCAATTTTCACGAAGTTAATTTTAATTATAATGCTCCAATACATGCTATCAATTTTACGTAATGAGTCAACATATTAAAGCAACAAATACGAAAGTCCGCAGCCTGCTGCAGCTGTTCTGCATCATAGCCCAAACAGGCTGCTTATTAAGGTAACATTTACCACTGCTTCTGGTGTAGAAAAGCAGCCCAACACACTCGTTTTCGATCCAAACACAAAGACATATACAACTAACTAATAATCTCGTCCATAAACAATTAAACACCAAAGAAAAAGAAATTTCCAATAGAAGCAAAGAAAATTATTCACCTTCAATCGAGTGGACGACGGGGTTCCTTGAAACCTACGTTGCAACTCTAGAACCATACGGGGATCAAGTTCGATTGCTATGACAGATTTTCCGACTTCCAGAAGCTTCTTAGTCAAGTTACCAGTACCGGGACCGATTTCTAGGATGACGTCAGTAGACTTGATGCCGGATTTCTGAATTATACTGTCAATCAAGAGTGGATTTTTCAATATGTGCTGGCCTTTGGACTTGTGGAAGGGTATGCCACCCTGGAAGTGCGGGTTTGAGGCGGCGGCGGTGCTCTTTTGCGGCTTTTCTTTCCTAATTTTGCCTCCAGCCATTGTATCGTGAGAAGGGAGAAGCACTAGAGAAATTGCATTAACTACGAAAAATAGTTAGTGGGAATATTGACATTGACATGTTTGATGGGGGCTTTTGGGCTTTGTTTATTTTAGGGGCCCTTAAAATTTGAGGGGCCTTGGGCTTTATTTTTTTAGGGCCCCTTAAATTTTTAGGCCCAAGGCAGTGGCCTTACTTGCCTTGGGCCAGGGCCGGCCCTGAATATGGTTGAGGTCATTAAAAAAGAACAAAAAGTAGGGTGAATACGGGTCAAGTTCACTTTCGAGTTTGTGAAGAACAGCAGTATCCATGTAGCCAAACATGAAACAGCATTATCAAAATTTCTCAAACAAATTGATTGACAGGAAGAAAATAAAAAAGAGTGGATTCGTGGTTACTAATTCCAAACAAATCTCCAAGCAATTAATAGAAGGTGCCGTGATGCGGTTAAAGTTGCCTCATTTTTTCTCCAAGAATTGCGGAAATGTATTTGTTGGCTTTTATCCTTATGTTGTCGTCGATATACTCATAACAAGAAACATATATTTAGTTGGGTAGGACTTATCTTATCCGCCGCTGAAATGACGATACCACGTCGATTGTTAAACCTACAATTTTTTACAATTCAACGTTAAATTGTGAAAATGTAGGCTTACTTTAAATTGTCAGAAATCGTAGGCTTGAATGCTGAGGTGACATTGTCACATCAACGGTGAGCGTGCTTTATTCTACCCACCACATGTAAGAAATCATTTCTGATACTTACAAATGTGAAATTTGATCAAGTTTTTGTAAATTTCAACCTTCACAACGTTGATTTCTGGCTCCTCTCTTGATTGCTGGCTTAACTCATGACCCAACTCGAGTGACAACTTCCAACTTAGGAGGTAACCGAACCAATTTGCCAAACTCGACCAAATCTACTCTAGATGATTTGACAAGTACTTTGTTTAGTTCTAACTCCTAACCCCAAAAAAAAATTAAAAATAAAAGGGTATGTGATGAGCTAGTACATGGAGGGTTCGGCTTGCGCATGTGATATGCTCTTATTTATGTACAAAAAATTAAAACAAAAAGGTGTGTAAGCCTCTTGGCACCCTTTGTCCTCACATGTATGCCACGTAATGTGACTACAACATTGAGTAACTGCAAATAGTATTATTTTTGTAGAAGAAACAGTGTAGCTCTTGACAAAGCAAAGTATCAAACATGAAGTATTGAAGTGATAGCACGAAACGTATACACACGAATTAAATACGATAAATCAAGTGGATTATCAACTTGTATTTCGGGAAAATTATCAACTGAATCTGGAACAATTAAATGGGTTTTAAATTTTTTTACAGAAATTAATTGAATAGAATAAAGGTATTATGCTTAATTTTAGTCAAACGTAATCGTATCATTACAAATCTTTATGTAGTGGCGCATGTAACATCCTTTTTTTCCACATGATTTGTGCCGTTGTCGCCTTGTCGGCCATAAATCTAAAGTTGCATTTTTCAAACCCCTAAATTCACCTTGAATCCAATTCTCTACTTTATTTTTATTTTTTTTGGAAAAGAAACTCATTTTTTTCTAAATAAAAATAAAATTAAGAGAATATTAGGTTTAGGGTCTTTTGTATTAGTTTGAAAAGACCAAGTTTCCATCCCACCCAATAAACAATGTCCAAATGAGTGCATTAAGTAGATGTATTACAATCTCAGGTTGTTTTTGTTTGAGCCCCATTTTTCTTTTTTTGGTTTAAATGCATTATTGACTAGTATTTTAGTCACATTTTTATCATATTTTTCAACAAAATAATATTATATGCAAACTCAAATTTTTTTCTTTATTTTTTAACAACACATTCCCATCAATACAATATTCTAAATTGTATTTTTTTTTCTTTTTACAAAAATGAGAATCAAACAAGCTCATAAAATGATATTGATAGAAGATAACTTAAGATAATGACGATTTAGGTGGTCGAAGCATGTCTTACGTAGCCTAACACACGTTTTGTTTGCAAAACTGATGTAATATTAGTAACATATGTCAAAAGAAATAGAATTTTTTGCAGATGATTCACTTGCGTAAACCTATTAAAACGGTTGTCAACCAACTGAACGAACAAGATATTTTTTGAATTTATTAAGGGCAAAACTTAATTTCAAATAAATTAACTTATTTTTCAACCATAATAACTCGAATTTGAGTTGCCAATCTTGCAAGACAATATAGAGGAACAAGATTCCAAAGTTAAAATGAACGGTCATGATTGAAGAGCACATGAATAACTTTTTCCCGAGAGAAAAGCATAGGGAAGAGAATCCACAAATCAGCCTGGACTGGCCCATCAGGAGCGTGACTTGCGGCCCAATTTTTAATTTGTCAAAAAGAACAGCCTATAAATAGGTGTCATTGTTTGCTTGCGTTACTCCTTTAATAATTGACGGTGCATATTTGAATCGGATGACGTCATATTGTTATTATTATTTTTGATTGGCTGCATTATATTTAATGATGTCATATACAACGTATCAGCTGGTCAAAGAGATTTAAGGTCATTAAATAATTAATAAGTGAAAAATATTATTTACGTGTAATATTATTTTATTGAAAAATGTATAGTTGAAAATGATTTTTTTTAAGATTGTGTATCAAGCATGGACTAAATAAACGTATAAAATAAGGGACAAATTCATAACTTAGGCTTTATCTATCCCAAAATAAAAAATCAGGACCCAAATTTTAGAAATGCAAAAATCTGATTTTCCATTAATGAATTAATTATATTTTACGATTATGTTAAATTAAATATTTAATTGTAATATAATTAACCACCACACCACACCACACCCCACCTCCACCACCCTCACCATCACTATTCCGGCGACCGATGGCTGTTCCGGTGACTTCTCGGCGACGGTGACTACTCCGGCGACCGTTCCAGCGCCACTTAATTTCGACGACCAATCCGATTCCGGCGTGTATAGGTCACAGATTTTTAAAAATTGTCGGTTATAGATTTCTGCCTGTTATTAATCAAAAAAAAGTATATGTCACAGATTTTTAATTTGGTCACAAGTTAAAAAAAAATTAGATAACAGATGTCATATATTTCCAAATTTGGTGGTCACATATCTTATTTATGAGTCACAATTGACTTTAATGGTTACTAATAAACAAAACTACATGTTACATATTTTGAATTGGTCACGAGTTAAAAAATTATAGATAACAGAAGTCACGTATTTTCAAATTATCTGATCATAGATTATCAATTTTAAGATCACGATTTAATAGTTGGTCACAAAGAACCGTATATTTGGTCATAGACACCCAAATACACGTCCCTCAATCCGAGCACCCCACCAATACTTGGTCATAGGTCACAGATCGACCATATAATTGGTTGCAGACACTTCGTCCCATACTTGTCGTCACCGCCACAGTCACAACCACCCTCAACAATAACACCAACAACAACCACCAGCGTCACCCCCTACACAACACCACCAATATCGTCGACCCCCATCAAAACGCCATCACATGGACGACAACCGCAGATCCATACAAGTTTAACGCCACCACACGAACACAAATTAATCAACCGCAGAACACACGACATGACAAAAACTGAACCCAAACCGTCGACGTTCGCTACCTGCCATGACACAGACACACAGATCCGCCCGCCACAGCCCCCCTCCCACACTCACAGATCCGCCGCATGCATGCAACCGCACATCGCCGTCCCGCACACACAGTACCTCCACCTACATCAAAAACCCACACCGCACACACACGGTACCGCAACAGATTTTACCAGTAAGATGAAATCCACGACAGATCCACTAAATCCACGAGCTTGTGGGCTCGGCGCGCCAGACCGCCATCACAAGTAAGGCTCGCACCCTCTCCATCACATTGACTGTCGCATATCCACCACACGGAGCGTCGCTTCTCTGCCGTTCGTTTGCTGCTGCATTTCTCGATGACGTGTGTGCCGCGACGACGTGAGTGGCAGGCGATGCTACCTCCGGTGAGATGTGCGACAAAGAGAAAAGGGACGAAAGAGAAGAGACGGGAGAGAAAAGATGGAAGAGAGCGACGAGTTTGAGAATTAGGGATTGAAATTTGGTGGGGGTAGGTGGTATGTTGGGTATATATATATATTAATTTAATTTAAAATATCGTTATTAAATAATAATTGTGAAATTAAAACCTGATTTT